>CALSDN010000004.1:684740-874329 GCA_943733655.1 Yamadazyma jaroonii
GGTGTTTGCTTTGGTTCCAAATACCACCGAATTCATAAATGCCATTTCTTTCGCTATTGGTGGTAATGTTGCCTTATCCATGGAAATTGGTTCTGCCTATGCTCTACAAGTGGTACTTATCCAAATCCCCGTTCTTGCCATTTATTCTACTTTCACTGGTTATGAAGATCCATTACAATTATTCCCCCTTGTGTTCCCTCGTTGGGATATCATAGCTACTTTGATTTCTATTTATTTGTTCACTTACATTTATGCTGAAGGGAAATCCAATTATTTCAAAGGTGTGATTTTAATGTTAGTTTATAGTGTGGTGTTGGTTGGATTCTATTTGAACGATTCCATTGAAGATTTTAATGATGGTTATAATTATCCAAGCCCTCCAATATTTGGAATGAGCCATTAGAGCCCATTCTAATCCCTATGCATGATGAATATATATTACATACTATAAATTCTTCCTTCGTAAGGAGTAAGTTTACTGCTATTATCACCATTAGTTATCAATAACTTCCATTCTGAGTTGGGTGTGAAATCAACATCTTTTTGACTGAAGTTCAAAATGACATAGATTTCGTCCTTACCTTCTGTTTTCTTGACGAACTCAAAAGTATCTTTGTTATCCAAATTAAGAATCTCTATTTGTCCATAGATCAAGGATGGGAATTTCTTTCTGTTTGCCAAACATTTACTCCAGAAGTTATAGAGAGATTCTGGATCATCTACTTGAGAAGCAGCATTGATTTCCTTGTAATTGTCATTGACCCTCATCCATGGTTCAACTCCAGAAAACCCTGCATAAGCAGTACTATCCCATTGTACAGGGGTACGGGCATTGTCTCTAGCAATGAGATTAAGGACTTTCATGAATTCTTTAACTTTGGCAGAATCTTTAGGATGTTTCTCCACAAGCTCTTGGTAGTAATTGATGGAATTGATATCCTTATACTCTTCGATGGGCCATTCCTTAGGGACATTGGTCATACCTATTTCTTGACCTTGGTAAAGGAACAATGTTCCACTCAAACAACTTTGAAGCATAGCTAAAAGTTTCCCACTTTTCACACGGTACTCAGGAGAGTCATTGGCAAATCTGGTTATAGACCTTGCTTGATCATGATTTTCATTGAAAACAGTTGTCCAAGCATCCGTGGTTCCAATGAATTCACTTTGCCTGATGACTGTATTTTTGAAATCCGTAAGATCAAAATCCATGTAACGGAATCTATCCAATGGATCACTACCCAATTCAACCATATCAAATAAGAACATCATATTCATTTCTCCTCTGGAAGCTCCAACATATCTGATCAATTCATCTCTAGAACAATGACCAACTTCTCCTACAGTCATAGCATCATAATGAGAAGTAACCTTTTTGAACATTTCTTGATGGAATTCATGAATACGGGGACCATTCTGGTGGAACACCTTACATGGTTGATATTCATTATCAGGGAAAACAATAGGAGCATCTAAGAATCTTTGGTCTTTAGAATACATACCTGCGGTATCGATTCTGAAACCATCAATACCTTTTTCGAACCAGAATTTCACGGCACTGTTGTAAATGGCGTTTCTACATTCTTCGTTTTCCCAATTCAAGTCGGGTTGACTTTTGGCGAAAAGATGGAGATAATACTCATCAGTAGCCTCATCATATTCCCAAGCACTTCCTGAAAAGTAAGACAACCAATTATTCGGAGGACATCTCTTACCATCAACATATTTTGGTTTCTTCCAGATATACCAATCTCTTTTTGGGTTATCTAAAGAAGCTCTCAGTTGTTTAAACCATTCATGTTCACTTGAAGTATGATTGATGACCAAATCCAAAATCAATTTCATTCCTCTTGAATGGCACCCCTCAATCAATTGAGTCATATCATTCAAATCCCCATACTTAGGATAAACTTTTTCATAATTACTGATATCGTAACCCATATCATCTTGAGGAGAATCATACATTGGAGATAACCAGATGATATCAACACCTAAGTTTTTCACATAATCCAATTTGGAAATAATCCCTTGGATATCACCAACACCATCATCATTGGAATCTTTGAATGATGCGGGCCAAATTTGATAGATACTTGCTTCTTTCCACCACATAATGATGATGAGCAGTTTCCCCAGGTTTTTATAGTTGGCTGCGAATTCCTCATTGCGATCAATTATCCACGATTCTTTGCGAGATCAATAAGATCGTTAGAGCGTGACCCATGAGAGATAACACATTGATGGATTAGTAATGAGAAAATGGAAATCATTCGAACTTTATGATGAAAAGTTCATGGAAGGAGGGTTAAGACATATACGGCATAGAAAGGAGGGTGAGAAATTGTTCCCCAGATTCGCATCATCTGAGAAATGGCCGATACGAAGGGTAAAACTAGACCCATTGAACAGGTGGCACATGACTTCAAACCAGGACTTGAAGCCACCAATTTTGAAGGTTCATCGTTCAAGTTACTCAAAGCTTGTAATTTTTGTAGAAAGAGAAAGATAAAATGTACAGTGCAACCTAAAGAGAACGTGTGTGAAAATTGTAAAGACCATAAAAAGAAGTGTATCTTTGATCACAAGAAGATCAGGAAAATCAAGAAGGTTAAGTTGGAGAAAGTTACAGAGTTGACAAACACTAAAAACTTGAATAATTACACAGGGACGTTCTTAGATCAAATAGATCCTTTTGCTATGGAACAATACAATAAGAGTAATATGCAAAGTCCAGAACAACAATGGACTATCCCAGTTTCCATCTCCAACTTCTCCAACAGTCCACTGTACCAGGACACTAACAACAATTCCGTGGAATATCAATTATATGTCAATAATATCGAACCTTATACGCCGTTTCTTGATCATAAGATATTCCAGAATAATTTGGATCATTTTTCCAAATGTTGTATTCATGTATCGGCAGTTTCCTCGAGTAAAAATGAAATTCCTGAATCGGCGGTATCGTTCTTTTATCAATCTTTGAATGGTTACTTCAATGAAGAGATTAAATGGGATCCTATACGATTGTCATGTTTTTTCCTTCTACCTTCAAGAACTGTCATCCCTAAGAAATTGATCAAGGATAGTTTGGAGAGTTTCAATAGATTCTATGAATCCCAGGAATTGTCGGTGAACCTTTTAGCTGGAGCGATTTGTGTTGATGGTTGGAATTCTTTATTTAATGAACATCCACTCATCACTGATAAATCCATCATCAAGAAATCGTCAAAGATCTTTCAAACCATGGACATTGATGCTTATAATTATCAATTTCTCAACTGTAATATCTTCCTTTATGAATTGATATGGTTGTTGCATCATGACAATTTATCATTTGAGGAGAAAAGATCTAGTTATTTACAATTCGAATTCGATATGTTGTTATTCCCAGCCAAGCTAAGTAAGAACCTTATTGTGGTGAAGGATACGCTTTTATCAACACCCGAAGCTTTCTTGCTTCACATCCTCCATAATATGGTACTCATAGCTTATTATACGGTGATGGTAAAAAACAAGAAATTAGGAGAGGTATCAGCAATCTGCGCAGTTCCTGGATTATACCATTTCATCAGTGGGATGGCCATCAGTAACTTCAGAGTTACGTTGGATTTGGTCAATCGATGGTCAGTTATAGCTGATTGTCAGATCTATACAGCTAAATTATTGTTACAGTTATATAGTGAAATGGAGTTTGAAATCTTCAGGTTCACTTTACTGTTCTACACCAGAAGGATCAACACCAATTTCTCTAAGCATGAGTATGATCCGATAGACAAAGAGGTGAAGGTATTCATTGAAAGTAGTGTTATACCTCGAGATGATGATTTTGATGGTGCGGTGGTGTTTTGGGTGTTTAGAGATGTCAGGAGTATGAGTTTACAACTTTATATAAACGATAAGAATAGACGAGGAAGTGAAGTAGATGTATCCACAGCTGGATCCAGTGTTTCCATGATAGAATAAAGAAGAATCAAAAAGTTTAAACGTGCAAATTTATTCTATATTAAGTAGTCTAAATGTATAAGTATTTATGAAGATTGAGGATCCAAGAAGTCATCCCATACTTCTGGTGAAACAAGGAATCTGATATACCGTCCAGTACTCGAAACAAAATCAAGGATCTAAGAAATCGTTCAAAGTATCTAAATCATCGTAATTGATCTCATCCCACTCAGGCATCCTTCTAGTAACATTTTCCGGACTTAATTCTGGATATTCCTTCTTGATAACCTTGATGATTTCGTCGAAGAGAATGATATATCCCTTACTACTGTAGTGGATTCCATCAGTTAAGAATTGTGAAAAATCACAATCTTCATTGAAAATCTCATCCTTAGTGTAACCCGATTCTTTTTGGAAAATATCAAACAATGGAATGAATGGAACTTTCTCTTCCACACAAACTTCACCTATAGCATCACAATATATCTTACAACTCTTATTAGAGGAAAAACCTTCGGGGATTACAATATCCAGCATCTTCTTGTCGTGAACACCGGGTCCGATAACAATAATCTTGATATCCTTTTCTTTACCCATTTGGATCAATTTTGACATATTTGTCCGAACAGTCTCCACCGGAACCTTCTGGAAATCAATACTAGCATCATTTGTACCTAAGAATATAGTCATTATCTTGATATCACTAGTGGAATTCAAAATTGCCGGTAATAGATAAAGGGCATGGTTGGTGTTATATCCACTGAAACCTCTATTTACAATGTCTAGTTTTCTGATGTAAGTGTCTGACAATTTAGCTCCGAACCCATTGTTGGCTGAATCAAAACTGAATTCAGTAATCGAGTCGCCAAATAATAAGAACTTATCAAGTGAATACTTCATTTGAATCGCGGATATTTTACATTGTAAGAGATAATTTAATGTGTCAATGATCAAAAAAGGAGACATTTACCGACGATTTAAATTTCGGAATTCGTAATTGCATTCAGGTGGTAGTCAAAAAAAAAAACACGAGATGTACATAATACATACTAACCAGTAAAAATTAGAAAAAAATGTCTCAATCAAGTAATATCACCGTTGCGGGATATTTCCCCCAAAGGAGTTCTTACCTAATTAAGTCTCACCCCATATTTCGCTATTTCGCATATAAATGGATTCGATCGCTGTCGATTTTTCACCATGAAGAGTGTAACTTTAGACAATTGGCAATATAAAGCCAGTGATAGTGACAAATGGAGCAACAGTAAGCCTGGAGATACATGTGAGATACATCCGGATTTGGAATTTAACGGAGAAATTCCTCCTTTATTTGAAGACGATAATGAAAGACATCTTCAATGGATCGGTGAGAAAGATTGGGAATATAAATCCACCTTCCAAAATGATGGTGGGTTTTCTACGTATCAATTGATTTTTGAAGGTTTGGATACATTTGCTGATGTTTACTTGAACGGAGAATTGATCTTATCCACTGAAAGTATGTTTATTGAATATACCGTTGATGTTACTGGTAAAGTCAAGGAAGGAGCCAATGAATTGAGAATTTACTTTAAAGCCGCCATTTTCATAGCCAGAGACCTTGAAAAGAAACATTTCAAAGCCCTTGGGTTCAATGGGGAGAGTAGTAGAATGCAAATCAGAAAAGCTCAGTACCATTATGGTTGGGATTGGGGTCCAAACTATATGACATGTGGACCTTATAGACCTATAAGGTTCATTGGCTATGATTACAAGATCGATGATGTTTATGTGAAAACCACAATCAAATCCGATGTGGTTGATGTAGAGGTAGAATCGGACATTATCGCCGACAAAGATTTAACCTTTAATATTGAAGTCACTGATCCAGATGGGAGTGTTGAAAACCATAAAGCTACTGTACACAAAGGTAAAAATTCAACCAAATTCACCATTAAAGATGCTAAACTTTGGTTCCCTTTCAGTCACGGGACTCCTTATTTGTATAACTTCAAGTTCACTTTAGTTGATGATAAAGTGGTGCACGAGATCCAAAAAAAGATCGGTATGAGGAAGGTTGAACTCATCCAAGAGACTTTTGATGACCAGGAAGGAACCTCTTTCTATTTCAAGGTCAATGATGTTCCTATCTACTCTTCAGGATCTAATTGGATTCCGGGCCATTCCTTCCAAACGGAATTGACCACTGATGATTATGAAAAATGGTTACAGTTAATGGTTGACGGGTACCAGAACATGATCAGAATCTGGGGTGGTGGTTACTACGAACAAGATGTGTTCTATGATCTCTGTGATGAGAAAGGTATTCTTATCTGGCACGATTTCATGTTCGCCTGTGGTCAATACCCAGGGTACAAGGAATTCATTGATTTGGTGTCAGAAGAAGTTAGAACTCAACTTAAGAGGATCAGAAACCATTGCTCTTTAACCGTATTTGCCGGTAACAATGAAGACTATCAAGTAGCTGAACAAAGGGGGTTGACTTGGGATAAAGATGACTTATCTGGTGATTACTCCAAAACAAATTTCCCTGCTAGAACCATCTACGAAAACACTTTACCTACTTTGATGAAGAAGTACTTGGAATCAGTTCCTTACCATCCAGGATCTCCTTGGGGTGGCAAAGAAAGTGCCGACCCTACTGTTGGAGACATGCATCAATGGAATGTGTGGCACGGCAATCAAGAAAAGTATCAAGACTGGTATAGATTGGGTGGAAGGTTCGTATCGGAATTTGGTATGGAGGCGTTACCTAGTAGGAAGACTTATGAACAATGTATCACCGACAAGACCGAACTTTACCCTCAATCATATCTTGTTGACTTCCACAATAAGGCCGACGGCTTTGAAAGAAGATTGGCATTATACGTTATAGAAAACATCAAAGTAGAAGGGCTTGATTTCGATTCCTGGATCTATGCTACCCAATTGATGCAATCTGAATGTCTTGGGTATGCTTACAGATGCTGGAGACGTGAATGGAGAGGTGACAAGAAGAGATATTCATCTGGGGCCATTGTTTGGCAGATCAACGATTGTTGGCCAGTAGCTTCATGGGCTTTAATTGATTTCTATAGACGTCCTAAATTGGCATACTACTCCGTGAAGAGAGAATCAAAACCTTTGGGTGTAGGTATGTACAGAAACCAATGGAAGAAACCAGACCCTAATTTGGATGTTGATCAAAAGGAAGGTGCACCTTTCGACTACAGAGAAGTTCATTATAATATTGATATCTGGGGAGTGAATTCTTCATTAACTGACGTTGAAGGAGAATTGAAGGTAGACGTTTACAATGTTACCACTGGAGAAGTATTGGATAGCTTCAGCGAAAACGTGGTAATGAAATCCAACCAAACCACCGAATTTGTTAAGGAATTCAAAATCACCAATAAGTCGCCGGTAGTTGTTTATAGTAGAGTTGTTAAAGACGGAACCATCATTTGTAGTGCTGCAGATTGGCCACAACCTATCAAATACTTGAAGTTTCCCGATAGAGAGGTTAAAATCACCGTTGAAGATGGACAAGTTACATTATCAACCAATAAACCTGTCAAGGGAGTTGAAATCCTTTTGGAAAACGATAATTTCATTCATGATAATGGATTTGATATCTTCCCTGGGGATGGACAGGTAGTTAAAGTCAATAATTTGAAGAAAACTGATGTCGTTAAGATCAATTACTATCAAAAGGGCTATTAAAAGCATAAGTAGAAAAATAAATACGCCGCGATGGCTGCAAAATGCGGAATTTCCAAAAATGTCCCCATAAAGCGGAGACTTAACAATAGACCCTGGTTTTAGACGAGCCAGAAACTGACAAGAATCTGTTTCGAGGACCCCTTCGATTCCTGACGGAAAGACACCAAAGAGTTAGATAGACACATAAAAATACACATAGATACATCCATTATCTATAAAGCAGTCTCAGGACCTTTAATAATACACTTGACACATCCGTTACCACCTCTAACGGTATCGTAAGCTTTGATAGCATCAACAAAATCAAATCTATGAGTGATCAATTGTTCGAAATCAACGATCTTCTTAGATTTATCTCTATAATTCTTATCCAATAAAGCTACAGAGGTCTTATAATCACCATAACCATATCTAAAAGACCCGAATAATGTCAATTCTTTGGTTGCAAATTCAGTAATTGGGAACTTAACATACCCTGGAGCATTACCAACTTGAACAAATCTACCACCAGTTCTCAAAGCCAAAACTCCTAATTGAATACATGGTTCCGCACCAGTACATTCTAATACTACAGATGGAGATTCACCTAATTTTTCAACTAATTTATCAACTCCTCCTTCAGTCTTAGAATTGAAGACATGAGTGGCAGCACCAATATCTAAAGCCATTTGTAATTTGTTATCGAAAATATCAACAACCATAACTTTACTAGCACCAAACATAGTAGCAACTGAGGCAGCTAAAAGTCCAACTGGACCAGCACCAAAAACAACTACTACATCACCAAATTTTATACTAGCTAATTTAGAAGCATGGACCCCCACAGTTAAAGGTTCAACCAAAGCACCCAATTCTAAAGAAACCGAATCAGGTAATTTAACTAAGAAATCTTCTGGAGCTTTATAATATTTACATAAAGTACCAGGAGGATTTTCAACCCCTTCCTTAGAAGGAGTGGCAGCAAAAGCCATATGCGGACACAAATTGTATTTACCGGACTTATACTCATCGGAAAATCTCGAAGGTAACCCTGGTTCAATAGCAACTCTATCACCTCTTTTCAAAGAAGTAACTTTTGGACCAACTTCAGTGACAATTCCACTTGATTCATGTCCCATAACTAAAGGCTTACCCTCTAATAATACGAAATCACCAATCTTTCCATGAGCATAATAATGAATATCTGACCCACAAATTCCTGTAGTGATATTGGAAATTAACACTTCATTGTCACCTAAGGATTCATCAATGTCATAATCCACAAACTTAAGTTCATCGACTTTGTTCAATACTAACGATGGGTTCTTCATTGAAATAAAATTATGGGAAATGGGGGAAAAATGGGGGATATTTATATTTTTCGAAACTTTCCGATTATTAAAATCTGGAGATCTCAGTCACGAGAAAGTGGTGTTAGAGAAGTTTAGCGAAGGTATGGAAGTAAAGGTTGTGATCATCAGGAACGATGTACACTGAATTAGGTGGTAGAGACATTGAAAGTGACACATAAGTTAGAGATCGACAGCAAACGATGGACCATAAGGGTGAAAAATTAGTGGGGTAAAAAGTGGGACCTATTGAAAATATGCATTTTGTATACAATTTTAGTGCAGTATGGGACATAAAGACACACAAAGATGGTAACTAGATTGATAACACAAACACCAGGATCAAAGATTAAACAAAGACCTAAGGTTTGGGTCCTCAAAGGTGAATATCATGCCATACTAAAAACTCCCTTCTCCTTATTTAGCAATGGTTTGTAAAGCTTCTAAAACTTCTAATTCAATGTTAGCTTCGGCACTAACAACTTCATCAGATGAACTGGCTCTTTTTTGGGCATCGGTGATTAAATTTTTGACTTCACTGATATCGAATTGTTCAGGTTTGAAAGCTTCAATGGCACTTATAGTTAATTTATTACCAGGTTGGACAGTAGCTAAACCACCAGAAACGAAGTAGGTTTCAGTTTCACCAGATTTGGTGATGATTTCTAATAAACCCGGTCTTAATTGTTCGACAATTGGTATATGGTTGGCTAATATACCTAAATCTCCATTAACTGATGGTACATTAACTTGTTCGACTTCACTGTTGGAATATAAGGTTTGGTGAGGTAAGGCCAATGATAATTTTAAGCCTTCACCTTCAGTGGCATAAGTTCTAACAAGACTTTTAATTGGGGTTTTAACTGAACGTAATGATCTGAACATGGTTAAGTGAAAAATATTTTCGGTGTTGAGATTTTGAAGTTTTCATTGGATGTTGTAGACTACCTGATTGGGAAATGTGTGCGCGCGGATTGTAGCATAGCTAGAGGAGAGTGAGAGGATTTAAGAAAAGAGCAGGCATAGAATAAGTGAAGAGTAGAATTAATTGTCATTATTCATTAATACTATACTTGGGTTTGATTCGATCTTCTGTTAGAAATCATCCACCACCGGCCCATAATCACTACAGGCCCGCACTGTACTGGCTTCTCCTACCATCATACTCACTAATTATCGAACTGATTCAAAAAATTATCCACATCGAAATCCTCTTCCACATTGATATCCTGAGGCTGTTCATCCAATAAACTCATATTCAATCCATCCAATATAGAATCGTTGTTCCCTAATATATTGTTGATATCCAAATCTTCCACCTTCTTCTCTTCACTAGTATTTCCTGCTGGAGGTTCCTGTTTCTTCTCTGGGTTCAAATCCAAGTAATCTATGGATGATAAAATATCCGAAGGGTTAGGAATATCATTGTTAACGTCGTTCATAAAATCGAATTGCATGAAATCAAAATCATCTTTCTTTTCTTCAGGTTTCTCTTTCTTCAATTGCTCTTTACGAGCTTCTTCCTTTCTAGCCTCTTCCTTTCTAGCCTCTTCTTTACGAGCTTCTTCGAGTTTCTTTTGTCTCTCTTCTTCCTTCTTGGCTTCTTCCTTCTTAGCCTCTTCCTTCTTAGCTTCTTCTTCCTTCAACCTTCTTTGTCTTTCTTCCTCTTCTTTCCTCATCTCCACCTGTTTCTGCTTGCTTTCAACCATAGAGTCAATACACCACTTAGCGTCATCGAATTTCCCCATGGTTTCATCTAGAACATCATCAAACTTACTTATACTACTTCCTAGTTGAGCAGTTATAATAGGGGGAATCAATTGATTGTTCGTCCCCGTGATGAAGTTACTTTGTTTCTTATTCTTGTTGATGATCTCAAACATGTACCCTGCGGTTCTCAAAACATCGTTCAAACACTCACTGAGTCTGCTTTCAAGGTTCATTGGTGAAGGTGGTTCAAATGTTGGAATCCATGCTCGCTTTCGAACTCACCCGGACTGAGAAGTTACCCGGACACTTCACACTTCAGAAGTACTGGGATACCAAATCGCGAACCTGACGCGGTTTTAAATAACTTCCTACGAAACTTTCTTCAAAACTACTCAATGGATTTGAAAGGACCTTTATCACAGATTTGGTTAGCTTCCAACTTCGAGAAGAAACTATCCAAACAACAGTTCTTGAACACTGACTTGGTGGAGTCATCTAAACTTCTAGATAATTCCATTACCTTAAGATTATCAGGACAGTTACTTTTAGGTATCGTGAAGATTTATTCCAGAAAGACCAAATATTTACTTGATGACGTCCAGGACATTCTTTATAAGTTAAAGCATTCATTTAAGTTGGCTACTGGAACCACATTGGATTCCAATGTCACGTCGAGGAATATCGTCAACGTTAACCAAGTCATCTTACCTGATAGGATTACTGACCATGATTTATTATACCAGAAAGATTTTGAGTTTGAGGACGACGGTATCCCTGATTTGTCGGTAGAATTAGGGAGACGCGATGACGAGGAAATAGTGGACAACTTTGAATTCAGTAATTTCGATAATTTCGACGTGGACTTGGATTTCGACCTTGAAGATTCAATTGAGATCGGACGAGATGCCGACAGACATATAGGTGAACAAAGTATTTTAGATTTGGGCCATGATATCCCACCATTGGAGTTAAAGGCTCCCACCACCATACCCAGCGAAGTTACAGCACCAGTGGAAACAGTCACCGAAACAACACCAAGACAAAGGATTAAGAAAACCGGACTCATGGAAAATGGAATCAAAACCAATAAGAGAAAACTCCAGATCGATACCGAACTCACTATCCCCATTGAAGACCTCAAATCCCTTCAAAACCTTCAATTACAGGCTAATTGGAGAGACCAGTACATCAACATCAAGCTCTCCGATAGAGAAAAATGTGACTTAATCAACGAATTATGTGGTAAGAGAATGAAACTTGACCTCGACAATACCTTAGTGGAATTGAGCCATCAATTATCCCAACGAGAAAAAGAACTCAATCCTGAAGACCAAACTCAAGATATTGACCCCGGGTTTGATTCCATGGCTATAGATGATAACGACTTTGCATTTGATGACTTAAATTTTGACTTATCCATGCATCACGAACCAGAAGTCATTGATCTCCAAATTGATGCCACTGAATCCACCACTCAAATTTCCAATGTCATCCAGAAATCCCAAGAGCCGACTTTCAAAACAGTCATGGAAGATGACTTACAAAATCCGGTACCTTTAGGAACTATCACCACCAACACCGTCAGCATGAAAAGACAGGCATCTAAATGTTTCTTTGAATTACTTGTTCTCGCTACCAGTGACAAGATCTCCTTGAATCAACAACCACAAGAAACAGAAATTGGAGGTGATATCGCCATCACCGCTAAAGAGAAGCTTTTCTTCTAATATGTTTTCTTCTAACGTCTTATGAATATTGTACATTAAATAACATCATTAATATTATACTTGATCTCTGAAGATACCTCTAACTCGTATACTGATACTCCAGAACTATGAGTGACAATAATGAAGTCCTGAGCGAAAGCTACACTCAAAACTTCAGTATTTATGGACATGATAGGATGAGAGATATCCTTAGAAAGGTCCCAAACTTCTACCACTCCCGTACTATCAAGCCTTCTTCCAAAACTTGAGAACTGGAATTGATGTCCCTTACGGTCCTCTACCCCCAAGATGATGTAGTTGGTGGTAATTTTAGTGATCTGGGTGGACATATTGAACACATAGAGGTCAAAAGTTTGGGAATACCCACATAGTATGGAAGTATCATCCTTCATACCAATTTTTATCACCCCTTTAAGGTTCCTCGTACTGATGGTTGATTGGACAAAGTTTCGTTTCTCATCATTGACTAGCCGTTTGAGGCCCGACTCACAGATCACAATGTCATCTATCTTGGGGTCGGCCACGATTTCAAAATCTTGTATCATGAAGGGTTTCATAAGCTCACTCTCAAAATGAATGGTTTGTTGGGGGTAAGCAAGGAAATTCACCGACCAGAAATTGATTCTATCGTAAGAAGAACTAACCACCAAAGTGTCTATTACTTCCAATCCCGTGATAGGACCTTCATGGAGATCTTTATGGGCGAAACTTGGTGGTGATGATAACATTTCATCTTCATTCAAATTCCATGCCACAATCTTACCATTTTTCAATCCTCCGACAATTTTGTTTCGACTGGAGAATCGTATGAGGGCTATAGGAGTCACAGATTCCACCACAGCTACGGCCACAAGCTGTTGTTTGAATATGATGACTTTCTGTTCAAACATGATTGCGACCAAATCTTCATAACAATCTACTTGAATCACTGGATCAGTGGTGATATAAGAATGCAATGGTATTGTACCGGTGGTTGTATTACTGACTGGTTTGACTTGAATCATATCCTCTATGTATACTGTAGATTCTGGTTCTGGACTGGGGGCGGAAGGAGTTTCTACCAATTCTGGAGTTTCCGCCACCTCCACCACTTGAGGAGTTTCCACCACTACCTTTTTATCGGTCTGTATCCCCTTATCAAATCTTGAAACTTCTACGAACTTCTTAACTTGAACACCAGCATCTACCTTGGTTGTAGATACTTCTGATTTTCTGACCTCACTGGCCACCATTGACCCTTCAGACAGTTCCTTAGGGGTCACAGCGGCAGAAGGTAAAGTTCCGTCATCGACATTCAACCGTCTTTGTCTTAATTCTTGTAATCGTTGTCGTTTCTGCTGAAGTAAAGTCTGCCTATCCATAGTGACGCGACTGAGATCACACTCATCTCTGGACCCAACTAGGGCAAGAGTCTCGACCTAGAGTGCGGCACTATTACCCAAGGATATGGGTCTATTTACCACCATTTCGCACTAATCTCACTTCTGTCGCGTTATGGAAGTTGATGATATCTTAAGAGACTTTGAAAAGTCCACCCAAAAAGACCAAGATCTTTACAAATCCCTAACTACCGCCATGCTCAATGAAAGAATGGCCCCAGAATTACTCCCATACCAACAATCGCTTCTTGAAGATGTTCTTTCTAAGATTTCCAGCCAACAACAGTTTCTTCTAGATTCTCATGAATATGGTGACATTAACATCGACTCAGGCATCATTACATCGGATTTCAAACTCCAGCTTATGATCATAGAAACTGATATCGAACGGTTGAACTATTTGGTGAGGTCTTATCTTCGAGTAAGACTTTCCAAGATCGATAAATTCTCCATTCATTATATTGATATGATCTCCACCAACAGAGATTCCAAGCTATTGTCATTTGAAGAGCAAAGCTATATATCCAGACACTTTAAGTTGATGACTGACTTATACAATGGATCATTCTTGAAGAAAGTGCCGCAAGATTTGGCATATTTGGATACAGATTCGGGTATTTCCATGATAGTTAAACCCGAGATCGATCAGTTGGTGTTCATCAAGGTCAATAAAGGTGACATTGTTCTTGAATTAGAGGATGATGATGAGTTAGAGTTGATACCGGGGGGAATATATATAGTAAAGTATAGTTTAGTAAGGAGGTATGTAGATATAGGAGATATTGAATTAATATAGAAGCGGGCCAGGACCCACCCTAATCGAATAAAACTTCACTGCACCCTCCTGGGCACTCTAAGTTCTCCAATTCAATGAACCATTCCCTTAAACAGCCAAAATGTCCTCTATGACCACATCTCAAACTTGACACCACGTTCAACCCCTTACATGGCTCGTTACAATAAACACAATTAGTTTGCTTGGCCTTACACTTCTCACAGTACCAGAAACCTCTCTTTGTGTCTTCATTCACCACCAACTCATTACATTGATCACAATAGAGCCTCAAAGTATCGAAGTTGAACAATTGAAGTAACTTGTCTTTGAGATCAATGGGTGACAAGTTCAATATGTTGATGGCGTTCACAAACAATCTCTTCCGTTGAAGAATCTCTATGTATAACGAGAGCCATTCAAGGATCCTAGAACGACTGAAAAATTTCAAATTCAACGGTCTGACAAAATTATAAAAAAGAAGTGACAACGAAGAACAAAGGATAATATCTCCCTGTAAGGAAGCATGGTACAAAGACTTTTCTATTAAGTTGTTGATAGTCCAAGGTATACTGATTTCCTTGTCTTTAGAAGCCAAAACTTTGCTCAATCCAGATTCTTCAACTTTCTCATGTTCTGAAGCCACTTCGTCCACCTCCTCTAAACCATTCCCATAAACATTCTTACTACTTAAGAATCCGTAGGTTGGTGCTATGCTGGAGCTTCTACGACTTTTCACACTACCATAATTGGACCCATAATTGGACCCGTAATTAGACCCTCCATAATGAGAATAACTGGAATTGGAGTGTTTATCTGCCGAGAACGATGCATTGACATTAACATTCTCATTATCCAAATCTCTGAATGAGCCACCACGAAGTTTGTTCAAAATGGCGACGTTTTTAGGTGATCCTTTGAACCTAACTTCTTCTTTTCCTCCGGGTATGATCACCGGATTGGAACCTTCTCTGGTCTCCGATCTCAAGACCTCTCCTCTCGTGGCCTCTCGTGGAAGTTTATCGAACTTATCTTTATCATCTTCATCTTCGTCATCAATAACAGCACTTTCATTATCTTCATCGGCTTTCATTATAATTCTCCCCATTACCATACTATTAGATCGAGAAAGATTTGGACTCAAAGGACTAATACTTATGCCGTTGGCGAAGGAGTTCCTATGATTTATCATCTCCATAAGATTAGTGGAAGAGTTCCTTTCGATGTTGGACTTCCTAGAGGTTTCTGAAGGAGCAGAATCTCCATAATTGGAGGTAGAGTTGGACGTGTACGAACCAACAAAATTTCCTAATTCGGAAGACATCGATTTGTTATCTTCTTTATCTTCATCAATATCGGTGTCTACATCCTTAGGGGGTTCCTTAATGTCCTGGTGTTGTTCCAACCCTACAGCCAATATTCTCCAGATCTGACAATCTCTAAATCTATTAACACTTCCGGCCACCGAGGCATTCAAGAGACACACATCTATCAAGGAGAATCCATCAGGTATGGTTATAAGATAGTTGTTGGATAAGGTCTCAAACACAATATCATCATTCAAAGGTAGGGGTAAAGACAATGGGATGACGTAAGGGGAGACATGATTCACAAGCAAATGTTTTCTATCAGGAGATGCTATTGAAGGAATTGAATCTATAGTTGTTTGAGATGATCCTCTTTTCATTCCTGGTCGTGGTGGGGTGAGTCCCACATGGTTCAATTGGTTGATCAATGGCAGCTCATGGAAACTTATAGCATTTCTGATTTGAGGTGAAGGAGAAGGGGATTTCTTTAATCCCGTTGATGAACGTATAAGCGAAGGTCTTGGTACATCTACAGGGGATGTAGATATCGTACTAAACGAGCTGCTGTGACTGTGACCAATAGGAATTCGATATTCATCCAAATCGTCGTCATCATTAGGTTCCATAGATTCAAAGTCCAACTTATCTTGACTGATGAACGATAAGTCTCCTACACCATTTCCCCAATCCATAGTGACAGAGTTCAAGTTCTCCGATGGTCTGAAAACATCATCATCAGTATCTAACGTAGTAGACTTGAACTGGTTCCCCTTGGTGAGGGTCCATATTTTCCTGGTGTTTTGGTTATTTTTACCCCATATAAAGTTCAGGTATGGTCTGGAAGATTGAATGATCTCTTTAGGAACGTATTTTCTCTTGAGGTTATACACGGTAATGGTTGGATCTTCATTCAAGTACGAACAAGCCAAATCATAATTATATAACGAACTATCATCACCGTTAGGGATGGTCGACCAACGGACTTTCAGTACCGGACCATAAGTCTGTATGACATGGTCAGGAGACGATGAGGAAGAATTATCAGCAAAGTTCCAAATACATACTTTTTGATCTCTTCCACAAGTAGCAACATATTCAAGCTCTGGATGAACATGGAGTGACAAACAGGGCCCGGTATGGAACGTCCATTTCCTTTCACTCATCGAATTTGTCGATGATAACGACCTCAAGTCGTACTTGTTCAAAGTTCCTGAATCGTGGACGGTCAAAATGGTGAGTTTCCTGGAATGGGACGAAAATTGACACGAACGGACGGAATCATGGTTGGATTTCGGTAGTATAGTACTAACAGGTTTGATAGAAGCTTGACGTAAGTCCCAGACTTTGACACAACCATCTTGGGAACCTGAAATAAGGAGATTCGATACTGAAGGGTCCATAGGATCATAAAAATCAAGGGAATTGATTCTTCTTTTGTGGTCGTTAAACTTCTTTATGAGTCTGGATTTCCCATTGTTCTGCAATTGGTACATATTAATGGACCCGTCCACCATACCAGCAGCTAGAAGATTACCGTTACTTTTGATGGTATTGAAATTATGGATTTTATTCCCTGAAACTCTAGACGTCTGTACGGGATCAAGGATATTTATCTCATTAAGAACATGCAGCTGGTCATCGTTGACCATCAACAACTTCAAATAGTTCTTCCCACCTATGATGATGTGGGTGTTGGGTTTATCCACGGTATCGAAATCAGTTAAACATGATACCTCTTTCTCACAATTGTACACCAAACGAGATTTCCTCGTACCACTGGATGTAGATGATGGTGGGGAGTTGTCTGTGCTAAGGGTGCCATAGATATTGAAGGCAAATTTCGCTAGATTTAGGTTGTTAGACATGCTCACTATCAACAAGTTCTCACATAATTCTCAAACATCTCAATGTTCCCAGTCATAGTGGTGAAGATATTCCACGTCATGAAAACCTTAGCCAAGATCGGTCTAGGATTAGGCACATTGGTGTTAGCAGGACTTTACTCATACCAATCATCCTTGATTTATCCGTCATCTTTAAATAATGGACGTGAATCATGTTCAACACCTGACGAATATGGTATGGACTATGAGTTGATAGAATTGCACACAGAAGATGGTGAAACCTTACAGTGTTTCTCGTTGAAACAAGACAAGACTTCACCAACGTATACAAACAAAACTATCGTGGTATTGTCGCCCAATGCCGGGAATATAGGCCATGCTTTGCCTATAGTATCGATTTTCTACAAAAATTTCGGGTACAATGTGTTCATATACTCCTATAGAGGTTATGGGAAGAGTACGGGGAGTCCCAGCGAGAAAGGGATAAAAATTGATTCCCAAACAGTGATGAAGTATCTTGATAATGATGAACAATATAGAGAATCTTCAGTTATTTTGTATGGAAGGTCACTTGGAGGAGCAGTAGCCATTTATATGGCAGCTACAATGTCATCATCAGTAAGCGCAGTGATTTTAGAGAACACTTTCTTATCTATCAGGAAGACCGTACCTCATATCTTTCCATTTTTGAAGTATTGTACGATGTTTGTACATCAGATCTGGGATCTGGAGAGTTTGGTACCTGAGATACCTGAAAATATCCCATTCTTATTATTTAGTGGACGTAAAGATGAAATAGTTCCACCAGAACATATGGATAAGATAAGGGATATGTTAGGGGGAGATAAGACATTTGTGACATTTGAACAGGGTACTCATAATGATACCATTACACAGGAAGGATATTGGGAGAAGGTTCAGGAGTTTGTGAGGGATAAGGTAAATCCTGTGGGGTATTGATGTGAATATACGTTAGAGGGTATGGCCCTTGACTTGCCTCTCGGAGTACTGTCTTTGTCACCAATTGCACTAGCACCGATTGGTATCTGTCGCCGATTATCTATCACTTGGAGAACTCAAGATTTCCTATACACTGGAGAATCATAGTTGCAGAAAACAACGTCCCCCACAAATACGAAGTCTCCCACAAAACACAGAACTTCTCTTATAAGAACACGCCCAAGAGACAGAGAAATAGACACAAAAGTCTCAGATCAAACACCCATTTATAAAACTATTTGCGGTTTGGCATTCTTTTCTGTTGAAGCATCATGACTCATAAATTCAATCTTTTGTTCATCACTCAATCTCAACACCTTCTTCAATCTTTCTCCGATAACTTTCAACTTCTCATCATCACAAGATTTAGTCCAAATACCAATTCTAATAGCTTGCTTTCTAATATTTAAAACAATCCCATTAACTTCTTCTTCTTCATCTTCGATGGTTTCTCCGATAACTGATAATAATCCTCTTAACCATAAATCATTAATAATTGATCCAACTTCTCTTTTGTTGGTGAAAGCATATTGCCATTTACCACCTTTAGCATTTTTTTCATCTTCCCATTCTGGTTTGATTCCGTTTTTGAATAAATGGTAGTCGGATTTTAAAGGTAATTGGTTGGCTTGAGGAATTGAATTATAAATTCCCCAGAATTCTTCAACTGAAGAGAAAGTAATCACAGGCTTTAATAAATCGTGCCAGTTTTCTTTCTTATCTACTTGAGGTTTGGTGTACCATAAAGTCCATTGGTTGTTTAAAGGATGTTTGGCATTAAAGGATTCCTTGGACGATAAGATGGTTTGTTTATCTAAAGTTAAACTTTCAGTTTGGTTAACGAGTTCTTCTGACATATCCACAATTGAAAATTTTTCGATGAGATTTTGGTGATATTTTGGTGATGAACGACGATGGTAGCGGGGGCGCGAAGTTAGGGAGGTGCGAAAGTTAAATGGACCTAGGGGAGGACATTTAGGGCCATTGTCGACCTAGGTCTGCGGTACTAATTTTTTAAGTACTATTTAGTTTACATTGAAGAGAGGAATAGGGACGATTTGTAGGAGTTGTGTGGGGTATACAGAGATGTCTGATGACTATCACTTCTGTGTATTTACTAGAAACATCTCACAGCTTGAACCGCATCTTAGGGCATATTTTAAAGCCCCATGAAGCCTCAAAGCCACCATAGAACTTTAGAGCCATCTTAGAGAAACATAGGGCACCAATACCGACCAGTACCAGCGCCATGGAGCCAGTGCATGTCTGCATAAACATCAAAGTACCAGAGAGTGACAATATATAGCGTTTATTACACCAACATACCTAACATAATACTCAACAATCCGATTCCTCCTAACTTACCAGCCCCATTAGTATTGGAAATAGTGGTCTTATCATAACTTCTGATTCCTCCTACGGACCCAGAAGCACTTCCCAACCCTACAGTACCACTCTTGACCGTCTCAGTATCCGCTTCCGTATAAGCTTGGTCAAATGATTGACTATAAGTTGTTTGGACAACCACTGGTGCACCATCAGTAGTGATAGTTACCCAAATGGTGGTGGCAGATTTCGACGTAGTCTTTCCATCTCCTTGATCTGCCAACGCTTGAATCCCTAATATCAACGTAAATATATAAAAAACTCCTAACAATCTCATGATAGTTATTTTGGCAATATTTCCAAACAAAAAACTCGCACGGTTGCCGCACTCATAGCCTACGACAAGTGCTCGGGGTTTTTGTTACTACCAGTGGTGATAACCGTTGGAGAGTAATGGTATAGGAGGTTAGAGTAGGAATTTGGTAAGTGGAAGGTTCAAACCGTGGAAAATTATGGTGTTGTTGGTCAGAAGTTGGTGGTGAACTTTTAAGCGACCGTGCATATTTGGACATAATGTCTGTTTACGTGTAATTTCGACCCTTTTCCACCAGAACTTCACATTATATCTCTTTGTATGCTGATATTGTTTGAGGTCAAGTCACAGCTCTTCAAGTCCACAAACACTTCGAAAACCTCTGATTATATGTTCCCCATAGTTAAGTCTAATCATCGCGAAAAATTTTGAGATGAGTATGAAGAGATCGTTAGCAGAAGAGTTACTGAAGATCAAGCCAGTGACGGATTTCGATATAGAGAATGAAGCCCCAGAGTCTGACGAAGAGAGGGTTGTTGAAGAAGGTGGTAAAGATCATTATGTTGCGGTAGGTAAGTCTAAATTGAGGACTGAGATGCCAGCATATGGAGGAGCCAAGGTCAGTAGGAGTGAGTTGTTCGACAAGGAAGATAGTTTCAGTGGTAGTGAAGGAAGCGACAGTGAATTAAATGTAAATGAAGGAAGTGACATCGAAGGAAGTGATAGTGGAGCTGATCTTAGTGACAGTGGAGCTGATCTCAGTGATAGTGAAGAAAGTGATGAAGAAGAAACTAATGGTATTTTACATAAATCAGACTCCGGATCTGAAGACTCAGAGGCTAACTCAGAAGCTGACTCAGATGCCGAAGTTGACCGTTCCAAGCTCAAACAACTCATGTCAAAAGAACGTCAGAGTATCGGTAAGAGAATCGCCCAATCTGCCGTCAACGATGCCTTAAAAGGTTACACTGTTTCCAAACAAAACAAGTTCTTCGACAGTTTGATCGAAGTTAGAATCAAATTACAAAAATCCTTGACCAACGCCAACTTATTACCAGTGAACGGGGATTTCGATGTCGAAGAAGACTTAAAATCTGAGGTGGAAGATAAATGTTTCCAATTATTAGATAATTTACTCACACTTAGAGCTCGTTTCTTGGAAACAGAACCAAAGGC
This sequence comes from Yamadazyma jaroonii, assembly GCA_943733655.1. Classification (NCBI taxonomy): domain Eukaryota; kingdom Fungi; phylum Ascomycota; class Pichiomycetes; order Serinales; family Debaryomycetaceae; genus Yamadazyma; species Yamadazyma jaroonii. The sequence continues at coordinate 706,269 of CALSDN010000004.1, forward strand.
CATCAAGAAAAGAAAATTATCCAGCTATAGTGATGCTACACAAACCTTGGATAACCAGTTGAACAAAGAGAGATCAATAATATTGAACAAATGGTCTAACAAAGTCAATAACTCATCAGGATCAAGTGCTTTGAATGCTTCCAAGTTCAAACTTATCAACCAATCTGCCGAACAACAAGTACAAAACAATTTAAATGACATGGAAAGATTGAAAAAGAGAACTTTCTTAAATAGAAGTTCTATTACCCCATTGGGATATGTCGCTGAACAATCAGAAGATGAAGATGAAGAAGGTGAAGAAAGAGAAAAATTGGCAAAGAATGAAATCAAACAAATTTTCAATGATGAAGATTTCTACCGTATTCTTTTGAATGATTTAGTCGATAAAAAGATATCTAACCCTACCTCAAACATAACGTTATTGAAAACCAATCAAAAAGCTTTAAAGAACAACAAGAATATCGATACTAAAGCTTCTAAAGGAAGAAAATTGAAGTTTAGTGTTCAAGAACCTATTTCCCACTTCGAGACTCCCGTTAATACTAAATGGGATGATTATCAAATAGATGAATTCTTTGCTTCATTGTTGGGACAAAAGATTAATATGGCTGAGGTAGAACTGGAAGAAGATGAAGAAGAAGAGGCTGACGACGGGATTAGATTATTTTCATAGATATGCATATTTTAAAGGTAAACTATATAGATTTTTTCTATTTGTGGCATTTAGTTTGCCACAAAAACCCTAAATACCACAACATGCTTAAATGCCACAAATATAAAAATTTCGTAAAATTTACAAATAATTACCATCAAAGTGAATTTGAAAGGAGGCATAACCAAATGACAGAGTAGCGCTATAATCACCGTTTATCATCGGTCAGTGGCCATTGGAGTTGTTAGTGGACGGACATGAACTCCATGAAGAATACGCGAAAAATTATAATGTCTGCCCTTCACAGTAAAGACCTCGTAGAGAAGGATGACGATCGGTTGGAACGAATGAGAGAAAGCCAAAGGAAGCTTCGTAGTCAGAGAAAGCAGGAGCTAGAAGTGGTCAGAAACGAAAATCTGGAACTCATGAGAAAGATTGAGGAACTTTCAGCCAAGAATGAACTATTGAAGAAAGACTTCATGTTTGCCCTTTCAGCATTTGATGATGAAATGACCAGTAAGCAGTTGACCAAATTGGTTACAGAAGGAGATATCACCCCCAGCACATTGGAATCGATCTCTCTTGAGGAATTTGTCACTTTTAATGGATATGAAAGTTATGATCATTTATATATCAAAGGTAAATTCGTTCTAGAAGCTATTAGTGAACGGAACTTGATGTGTATGAATAAGATCCTTGAAAATTATCAGACTTTCGCCATCAAAGATACCCCTTTGCGGTACGTTAAATATTATGGGTTGGAGTTAGTGTCATTTCATCTCGATAGTATGAAGTTATTATCGAAAGGAAGGATCCCCGAGAAATGGTTGGAGAAGGACAAATTGTTACCCAAGGGTGCTATGGGGGTGGAAGAGATTATCCAATATTTGATCAAACATTGTGATAATCCCATAATGAACATGGAGATAGTGGTAGCATTTATATCAAGGTTCTCTTTTGGTACGCTCCATGGAATAGCGATATTCCAGTTTGATTTAGCAAGGGCTTTGAAGTATGGGTTAACAAATAATTTCGATGAAGCTTATTTGATGGGGACAGTAGACGAGACAATGTGTGTGGCCGATAGGAATCAGGATTTGTTCGCGGGATTGATGAATAGATAAGGGTTTCAGGAGTACATAATAGGGAAAAGCCGCCAACAGTCCGCCAGTGAGAATTCCTACGGATAAAATGCCGCCATATGCCTTAAGTGTTAGTTACCTTCCGGCCATTATACGGCCAGTTATTTAGTCGTCCCCCCACCAAAGCTTATCTTATCGCGGAATACTTAAGGAATTCGTCGTCCACCAAAATTATTAATGAGTACCAAAGTCACTAACGAACAATTAGGTAAACCTCCAAGTTTCTTATCCCAATCATATATCTTCAATGGTATGGTTTTCACCTCAGGATCTGTTGGTTCAGATTCTGAAGGAAAATATTCTTCCGATGTTGTTGAACAAACTCATCAAGCTATTAAGAATTTAGAAGAAGTATTGATCGCTTCTGGTTCTTCATTGAAAGATGTCATGAAAGTCTTATTATTCATTACTAATAGAGAAGATGCTGCTAAGATCAATGAAGTTTATACTTCATACTTCCCTCATAAACCTGCTAGATCATGTGTTATGGTTCAATTCCCAAATGCCGACATCAAGGTTGAATTAGAATGTGTAGCTACTGTCAGCAAATGACTCGCACCCCACATGTAGGAATATATACCTGGTGTATAGCCAGATCCTCAATTTTGTTTGACTCTGTTTGATCTGATCTCTATGACTAATTCTTGTGATAGTCCCCCACACTTTAGATGTAGAACTGTAAATAGGAAGGTAGGCAAGAAACTGAGGAGCTTATGCGACAACCAGGGCGGCAGTCCAGGGAGAAAGGATAGGAAAGACAGGAAGACAGGAAGACAGGGAAGACAGATGGAACTAAATCCACCGCCGATCTCCCCCACCTCCCCAAACCCCTTTTAGGTAAAGTAATGAGATGCGACTTTCCGAGAGTAATCCCAAAATTCCTAAAATTCCTACGATCCCATGGTTTCAATAGAATTGAATGATTTAGATGATGTGAATAAGCCCTTCATTCCTCAGGAACCATTGATGGAGAAGTACTCCGTGGAATTCGAAGGGTCCACTATTTACATAGATTCTTTGGACTGGAGAAAAAGTACCCGTTTAAAGATCCAAATCATAGTATCCTTAATCAACTTCATCCTTTTTGGATTAGCTGAACAAAGTGTAGGTACTTTGATACCAATCCTTCAGAAACAATATCATGTCAATGACATGCAAACGGCCTGTATCTTCTTATCATCAATATCGGGGTATATCCTTATGGGGATGCTTAATGGCTATACCCATGATAAGGTAGGACTTAAAGGGATTTTGATGATCGGGACAGCAGCTATGGTCCTAGGGTATGGGACTTTTTCTACCGCACCACCGTTTTTCATTCTCGTGGTATTTGCTACCTGTAATGGAATCGGTTGTGGGGTGTTAGATGCCGCATGTAATACATGGATTGGTTCATTGGTGGACTCCAATCAAATTTTGGGGCTTCTTCACGGATGTTATGGTTTGGGGTCGATGTTATCACCAAGTTTGATCAGTTACCTCATTGAAAGGGAAGTTAATCCCTGGAAATGGAACCAGTACTATTTGATATTGTGTGGGTTGGCTTTATCTATGTTCACCACATCTTTTTTTGCTTATAAATATGAGACGGCTGCTAAGTATAAGTACGTGACCAAGCTTAAGATGGAGAAGGAAGTGGCAGAAGCTGCTGAAGCTGGCCTTGATGCCGATTCTGATGACACTCCTGGTATTCAAGCTCCCCTTAGTCAGGTGATGAAGAAACCTTTGGTTTGGGTACTTTCATCTATCCTTTTCATCTATGTCGGGGCAGAGGTAGGATTCGGGGCGTGGTTGATCTCTTTCCTCACCAGAATCAATCACCTCCCCTTTGGCCAGTCTTCTCATATCGCCACTACCTTCTGGTGTGGACTTATGATGGGTCGAACAACGTTAGGGTTTGTCACAGCCCATTATTTCTCCACAGAGCTTAGTGCAAACTTCACTTACATCTCGTTATCGGTATTGGGGTACACATTGTTCTATATCTTCTCCTTCACCAAGTTTGTGCCATTAATATTCATCATTGTAGCGTTCACAGGTTATGTTGTGGGACCTATCTTCCAGACCACCATAGTAGCATCCATAGGGATCCTTCCATCGTCGTTCCACACTTCGGGAGTGGGATTTATCTGTGCTATTGGAGGTTCAGGAGCAGCAGGAATTCCTTTCTTGGTGGGGGTGATTGCCCAATCCAGTAAGACGGGATTAAGGGTGTACCCATTAGTGATACTTGGTCTTTATGTGATTCTTTGGGGGTTATGGATGTACATTGTCAGGAGGTTTAGTGGAAGTTACCGGAAGGCACAGTAGATCAACCTGTAGGGCTCTGCCTTGACTGCGGTACCATATATGGACTGTGGTAGCTCTGGAACCATAAAATACTATTGAGAGATGGTGCAATAAGTCCGATAGTTCAAAGAGAGCCACTCTCCGGATTACTAACTCCGGACCACTAGAGCAAAAGAGCAGTCCAAAAGAAGGAAAAGTGGTGCCAACAGGCCAAAAAAGTGATGATTACCACTCCCTACCATCACTAGCAGCCACAAGCAGCAGCCAGTAATAGCTTACACCAAGTGAATCTTAAATAATATATATTACTACGACTTCTTAGCGACTTCTTAGCGACTTCTAAACGACCTTTAAACGACCTTTGGACGACTTCGAGACAACCTCTAAGCGACTACTAGGCCAACTTCCCTCCTTGTTTCTCCCATTCCTCCACAGTGAAGGATTTCTGAGTAAATGCATGAATAACTGCTATTTCATCTTTTAAAGCATTGTTGACTAATCGATGTCTCATGAGCTTATTCTTACCTTTGAACACATCCGAAACGATAATTACCACGAAAGCCTGGCCACAACCTCCTGATACATCCTCTACTTCTGCTACCACGGCCAGTAACCTGTCGGTGATGATTTGTTTAAGGGAATCCACTGTCAATGACATTACTCGCAAAGGGTTTCCTCGCGAGAAAATAGGTGAAAAAGAGGTTGAGAAATGATGTTACACAAAAACAAAAAGATGTTACACAAAAACAAAAAGATGTTACACAAAAAAGAAAAGAAAATACCGAATAAAATTTAATTATTATTCCCCTAAACACTATCATTCTCTCCATGATGTTCCGTAACCTTAGACAATCCTCTTAGGATGGTGTTGGATCTAACCTCATGGTTCAAAGGATCACTATTTTCATCTTTGATGTCATAAGTAACGAAAAACTTCGGATGGTCTTTGGAATAACGTTCAATCTTCCCCATGATATCCTTGGTAGTAGGCTCCTTACCATCACCAGGGTACTCCAACGCTTCAAAAAACTCCAACAAATCGTCCGGAATAACACTCAACTCTTCGTGCATCTCTATCAACTGGTTAACCACTTCAATGGCAAGGAAGTAGCCTTCTCCTGAGGAGTTAAGATTCATATCTCCAGGATCTGAATCGCTACGACTGTATAAAAGGTTAGGCGAGATCACGGTAGCGATATTATGGACGTCCATCTTAGACCCACTCTCTTCGTCTATCTCAGCAAACGATGATGCCCATTTGAAGAAATTCAACAACACTTCCACCAAGTTTCGGTGGCTTCGTGGTAGCATACAGTAAACCAACTTCATAAGCCTCTTCTTGGTTATACTGTCGGGGTTTCTCTGACTTTCTATCCAAAGGTCAAAAAGGTTGAATGTGAGTAACGGGGTGGGTAATTCTCTCAACCATTTCTTCATCAATGCCGCCAATTGCACGGCAGAATGTTGGGAGAAGTCGGGGCTCTTCAATGGGTTATTATTGATATCGGCCGTCAACTGTTTAAGTTTCTTGATGTTCCCGTTCAACCTGAAGATCCCTTCTACCGACATATCCTTGGTCTTCAAACTATTAATGATATCATCGATCACTATGGGGATACGTAACTTGGCTGGACCCACGCCCAAATCGGAATCAATGCCGTATTTCTTGGTTACGTCTTTAAGTTCCACGCCAAACACTCCATTGATGGACTTGGACTCTCCATGGCCGAATTTGAACTTATCCCAGAACGTAGCTGCCTTTTTGGTGTGAATGAGACCTAAAAGTTCCGTCTTACTGTACTTATTGTTCAATAACTGGACCAATGCTTCCACGGCAATGTGTCTAAGAATGAAATGTTGGGACTTATCAAGCTCACTATAATATTTAACCTTCTTGTCTACCAAGGAAGTGTTTTCAAACTTCTCCGCAGGAATATCGTCCCGACCAGGACTATGGCCATAAGTGGATGACGGTGATTGTTGTAAAGGTTTCAATTCCATGGATTTCAGTGCTGTTCGTTGGTATAAACTGTTATGATGCTTAAAGGCATTAGGTCGTTGATCACGGGCTTGTTCCGCAGCCACAATCCTAGGGATATCATCCAAAGTTAAGGATTTCTCGTTCTTCAAAAGATCTGACGTTCTGTTCAATTGGTTCTGATTATTTGACATCACTCGTTTAGTAGGAGGTTCATCTTTGATGTTGAGTTTCTTGATAAATACCTCATTATCATCTTGAGAAAGAATAAACGATGATTCTGAGTTCATCGACCCGTTCCTTTGTAATTCCTTATCCTCACTACCCATGGATAAGATGGTATCTTCACCAATAGGGGCATTTTCTCCCTTAGGAGCATCAAGAATCACCGATTTCCTGGCATCTTTCTTGATGGAATTGGATAAATTCTGATTTTCTCTCTTTGTACGTAATTGAGTGATATCTTTCAACGTATTTGAGTAACTAAGCTTCTGTTCTTTCTCCAAGGTCTTATTATTGGCCCGAGGTTTGTGTAACATCAATTGTTTTGATCTTAAAAAGGCAATTTTAAGCAAATAAGCCAATTGTTCAAGATCTGACACCGATTCTACCTTAACAATGGTTTGATTTTGAGCATGACATTTCCCACAATATAATTTCCCATCAGTTTCATCGATTTTGACCTTCATTTCACCGAAAAGTTCATCTTCAACGAGTGGTTTCTTACAATTAGAACATCTAAAACACTTCTCGTGACACCTATCATTATCAAACTTGTAACATGCCTTTTCAATGGATTTATTACACACTTTACAGAAATCTACCGAGTTCAATGGGATGATTAGGTAATCACTGATAACATCAAAGTTATCCAGGGAAAGTTTTTCGAAAGTTTTGATGTGGGCTAAAAACCCTTCCACTGCAACGTTATCCATACGGAGTCTGTTGAGTTTAAGGGCATTCTGGAGACCTATTCTGATCAAAAGCTTGAGATAATGGGCACATCCTGTGATCACTGATAATAATTCCGACAGTAAAGCTCCTGATCCATTCAAATTGATTTGGATAGCCTTTCTTAAGATAGCTAAATAGCTCATGATCTTACCGGAGACATTTCTGGGTTCTTTTTTGAGGAACATACCTTGATCTTGGAAGGAGAATTCTTCATCTCCTGCTGATGGTGTGCCAGGCAGGGGTGTGCCATTCATTCCATGTAATGGTACCAACAGATCAATGGCCTTAAATAAAACTTCGACGTATAAAATCAATTTCCCCGTGGATAAAAGTCCATTAAACTGATTACCCACACAGGCATTGAGTAACATATCGGAAATACATGAAGCTGTTAGTTCTTCAAAGCTGGATAACGTCATCCAGATCTTTACCACGAGATTTTCAATGGCTTGTTCCAACACTAGGAGTTCTGATTCCGGTAACTCATCATACTGTTGAATAGTCTGTAGTAACTTCTTATCACCAATGAACTCTCTGCTTATAGTGACATTCCAGAATTTGTTCACCATATAACATTCAGGGTGCCATTGTTGGTTTCTACCACCACGAAAGAGTTCTACGAACTGTTTAACGATGGAACTATTACACCCTTCACAATGATTAGCAAATTTCTTCAGGTAATGGTAATGGCAGTAAATGTTACCTTCATGTTCGTAGTAACTTTCATCACTCTCAAACACTTTGTGACACACATTACACTTGAAATGTTCTAAATGGTACTTATTTCCTAATGCGGTAATATAGGGCCCTCTTAAAGCATTGTCACAATTGAAGCAGATGAGGTTGAGTTTCTTGAAGTAATCATATTCACACAACGCTACTTGGTACTTAACGTTGGTGGAAGGGTCTGTAATCTCGTAAGGGAAGAATTTGGATGAACATTGTTTTCCACATTCATTACAACAGAAACATTCTACATGGAAGGAGGAGTTTAAAGCTCGTACAAATTGGCCAGTGATTTCTTTACCACACTTACGACAAATTTTAGTACGTTTTTTGATACTTTTCTTCCGTGCTCCAGTGAAGTTGGGTCCCTGACCTATTTGACCAGGGGTTTGGTTTATTTGACCGGGGGTTTGGTTTATTTGACCGGGGATTTGGCCAGGCTGACTTCCTTGATTTGGTGGTATTTGATTCTGTGGGCCCTGATTTGATGGAATTTGGTTTGGGGGAATTTGGTTTGGCGGACCCAGTTTTTGACTTGGCTGAATTGGATTCTGGTTTTGCAGTTGCCCAGATCCTTGACCACCTTGTCCGTCCTCAGTCCTGAAAGGATTGGTCCCCAGTCGTTTGAACTTGGTAGGATTAGATAATTGGTTCTGAACGTACGTAGGGAGATCATTCTTGACGTGGAATTGATTCTGTGTGTGGAAGGAATGACGGTAAGTATTAGGAGGACGCTGAGTGATGAACAGACCAGGCATGATGTTGGGGCTCCCATTAGAATGGCTCTGACTTCCCTGACTCAGGGAACTATGGTTTCTTTGATTCTGATTGAACTGGGTCTGACCCGACTGGCTTTGATTGAACTGGCCCTGGCTCACTCCCTGACTTACGTTCAGTGATTGACCACCCAGCTGACTCTTACTGGGACTGAAATCAAAATCATTAGGTAATGGTGGGATCAACCTTTGCCAGTCTTCAACCTCTCTTGGTGGCATCCCCTGGGATCCCATCCCTGGTGACCTTCCTTGAGCCCCTGGAGACATCCCTTGAGCTCTACCCTGAGCCCATCCTTCATGAGGACTCATCGACCTATACGAATTATGACTTTGACTCCGCTGGTGTTTAGGTCTGTGTGACATTTAACGAATGAACGGTTTTCTAACCAAAATACAAAAATAAAAAAAACACAAAAGGAAATGAAAATGAACTGAAAGCTGTGACACAAACAATTATCGATAAACTCCAAAGGTTTGGCTTGTGGGCAGTAAACTGATGGAAGCTTGTCGATTTGGTTGTTTTGATTCGAGAAAATTTTTCTGCGACTTTGAGGAAAGGGTGATGGAGAGAAGGTGGTGATTTTGACCGATTGACTGGTGGGATGCGGTTGCAAGTGATGGTGGAGGGAAGCTAGGGAAGAGTTGATATGGTAGGAGTTTTCAGGGAGGCGAAAAGGCTAATTTTGAAGGTCTTAGAGTAGAATTTGGATATTATCGCTGTCACAGAGGAACTCGTCTATTCTGACTTAAATACCATCTGTAGGGACTAGGGGTAGTTTTAGGGATGAAAAGAGAGGAATATAGAACGTCGTAGTGAAATTTGAAGGTTCTAGGACAGCTGAAAGATCATTCAAATAGACGACTATTTTCAATCCCTTCTTCCCTTGATCTTCAACGTCCTAACGTGTTTACCAATCCCGTAAGTTTATCATTCGAACCTCCAAGACCGTATCTTTCTTCTTATACCAAAACCACCCCATGGCTACCCCTAAACAACCGCAAATATACCTTCCTAAATGTAGTACACATTGAAATGGAGATCAATTCGTTTTAAGATCTCCTCAGTATCCTCCCACGGAACACCGAACAACCCTGAATTAATCTTGGGCAAATTCACCACTGGTTTACCATCATAAGATTCCACATCCAACGCTTTAAGCTGGGATTCTAAGTCCCTCAATGAGATTTCTGTATACTTCAAAATATCTTGTGGAGGTAAAACATTCCTTCCAAACCCATCAGATGTGAAAGCACATGCCACAAAACATTCCCCAAGTTGAACAAAACCTTTGTCGGTAGGGCTGTTCTTGATCAATTGACATTTACCTAAAAGATCCAGACTGTGAGACTTGAATTGGTGACAATATTGTCTATGGACATCATAGGTACTGGGAAAATGTTTTTTGAACGCAGTGGCCACTCCAGCACCCCAGGAACCTTTACAATTGCAGGCATGGAGGAAAACTTTGACTCCAGGACCAGTATGGGAGAACAAATCTGCTTTGATGTAGTTGATCATATCGCGGTTAGAGAACGGATGTAGCAGATGCAGAGGATTTTGTCAGAATACCGCGACATGGACCTAAGACATGGACCTAGAGTACGGCGACATGGACCTGGGATGCTCACATACAAACAACCGGACCTACAACACTCTACATAAGTATCGTCTATTTCTACAATTAAACTATAACAACCTCCACCTACAAGCACACAATACATTAAGCACCATGTGAGCATGCAAATACCTTCTCACACCACAGGTCTCAAACCCTGTCCTGGTATCCTCCTCCAATGCCTATTCCCACTAAACATCACCTGTCTACTCTCCCTCCAAATGTCCACCAACATTTCTTTCCTAGGTAAAAGCTGACTAAACACAATCTTAATCATCTCGTTGTCGTTGGTGTTCTTTGTTAGTATACACATATAGAAGATGACATTCCCATAACCATAGAACCCTTCATGAATCACGAGATCAATTATATTTGTAAGGGGAACAAAAAGGTTTTTATCACTTTTAACAAACTTCCAGTGGGTTTGGGAATGAAGCTGAACTCCTATGTTTTTGATTATCATCATACTGTCTTCCCTACCTTGTCTGCATAACAATATAGCTATCATGACCAATGGTAGTACTATCCATAGGGAATCCATAAGATCTTGGGTATTATTGTACCGAAAAACTCCGTAGGAAAGTCCTAACACACATAAACTGATACCAGGAACTTTATAATGGGCCCATTTATCGGGTTCAATGACTCGAAACTTGACAATATCCTCTTTCTTTTCTATTATGAGGTGATAGTCTTTCATGTCGCGAATTTTCTGACTCTTTCTCTGCCAGTTGTAGGGCCATAGGCACGGCTGGATATGGGGGTAGAGATGATGGTGCTAGACAAGGTGAAGGGGTGGTTGAGAGATAAGTGGAAACGTAGGGACTTAGAGAGAGTGACAGAGAACTTGGTCAGAGAATCGTAGTTGTGCTTAGAATTGCCTAATTGGGATGTATCACCCCAATTAGGAACAATAATTCCATTACCAATACATTTACAACATACTCTACAAACCAACATTTGACAACACAGGTCTTCAAGGCATAGGTTTGCGATAACACCAGGGGCACATCAGTAAGTCATCAACTGGGTACACTGACTTTAAGCTGGCCTCGCCCTATCCAAAGTCCCAACAACTTCTTCATTGGTTCTTAAAGACTTATTTCTGGTCAATCTCTCTAATGGCCTCTTACCTGATCTTCTTTCAATCTCCTTCAATCTATTTCTTTCGGCATCTTCCTTATCAGCCTTCTCCTTAGCCTTCACCAATTCTCTCTTTTGGGCTTCGTGTTCCAGACGTATTCTCCTTATTGATTCATTAAACTCTTCCAAACTTTCGAGAGTGAGTTCTTCTTCACGTGCGTCTGCCTTCTCAGTTTTCTTTCGACTTAAAGCAAGTTCTATCAATTCTGGACGTTTCCTCTCTTCGACATTGAACTTGGATTTGATTTGTCGTCTTGATCTGTATGGGAAAAGACTACTTATGATAGTGAAATCTGTTCCCCACTCAGCCAAAGCATCAAAGAACTTCTCTTCTTCTTCCACTGTCCATCGGTCAGATAATTGTCGATTACTATAAGTGGTACCCAAAATAGGTCTTTCGAAAGGATTGGTTTCTTCCACAGTACGGTCACCATGAGCACCATTTTGAGCAGAAATAATGGTAGATTCGGCATTAACTTCCATTTTACCATTGGCCCCGATCTCCAACTGAAGTTTACTGATTCTTGGAGGTTCTTTTTTGGGCTCGTTAATTTCTTCTTTGATTCCGTTGTTCTTTCTTTCTTCTCTTTCTTTGTCAAACAACTGTTCTGCCTCCAAATATGTAACTTTTCGCTCATCAACTATCTCATAGATCTTGGTAACTATAAATTCGGCTTCCTCCATGGGTATATTTCGGACCTTGGCACATAGACGAACATTACGACGATAATCTCGACTCCTTTGTTGCCTGACTTTAGCTTCTCGAGCCATTTCATAGTTTTCACTAACTTTACCAACAGGTAAGTCGTTATATGTCAAATCTTTCATAGTCATGAACCCCGGATCGATCTGAAAGAAGGACAAAAGCTCTGAAGGTTGGTCGGCGAGACCTTTAGGGATTTGTCGACGATTAGTTAACGTCAAATCAACTTCTTCATCGGCTAGTGGTAGCCCTTCGTCACCTCCGTCTATAGAACCAGTCCTGAACTTCGTAATTTTAGAGTCTTCACCCACAGCATAAATGATTTTAATCCCTTGTTTAAAGAGCGTATCACGAGCAATCTTGTGTTTCTTGGGTTTTATGGGTTCTGGTTCAGTTGGTTTATCAGTATCTGCTGAAGTGCCTGCTATACCAGCAACTATCGTACCAGCGACTGCCGTGTCACTCATAGCATCACCATCATCATCTTCAACACCAACTTCAGCATTTCCGGTGACATTTGTACCAGGATCTATACCTATCGAACTACTCACCAGACCACCCACCAGACCACCCACCGCGCCAACACTATTTTCATCTTTTTTGGGCCTTTTGACCACCACAGACAGCGTTCTCCGTTTCTTCCCCAAGGGAATCTCAATGGGTATGGGTATGGAAGTACTATCTATCGATAACCTGGGCTTTATAGCTAAACTTATAGAACTCTTTCTACTACCAGGTTTATTCAAACTGATCCCTGATAACCTTCTTTGGGAGAATGACGAAGATTTTCTCAGTGGATGCTTGAACAATACCTCATCAAAACCATCGTCATCATCATTATCATCATCCTCTACTGCTACATCATTCTTTTTACTACTATCCTTAGGGTCTACATCCTCATCATCAATGGGTTTATCACTGGATTTTTCGAAAAATGTCACCTGACTGGGTTTCTGAGTACTTTCAGGTGTGGGCAATGTCACCTTCCTCCTAACATTCTTGAGTTTAGGAGCAAAAGACGTTTGTCCCTTTCTAACTCTACTACTCATTGTTTATGTGGATTCAAGGGAAAAATTGTTTTTGTGGATTTTAAGACAAATTCGCGCATAAATGAATGCTCATCTTGATTACCGTTGGAATGGAGATGTTGACGAATGGGTGCTAGCAGTGGAACTTTGGAACCAAGGTTTCGTGTGTAGTACCAGTAATGGTGTAGTGAGGACCTATGATTTCACTGGGGGTCCAATGAATCAATTTACAGCCCATGAGGGTTCAATCAATGCCATTAAATTTATTGATTCTAACTTGTTATCCACTTGTTCTACCGATGGGATCAAGATTTGGGACTTAAGGACCCAACAACAGGTCCATGGGCTCACTAACGATAATAACACTTTCTTATCGCTAGATTACCGCCAAAATATACTCGCTGGTGGTACCGAATTGATGGGGACAGATGCAGAATTACACTTATGGGACATCAGAAACCCTCAGGCCCCCATGAAATCTTACGTAGACTCCCACCATGATGATATAACCGCCATAAAGTTCCATCCTACTCAATCACAATACCTTATGTCGGGATCTACTGATGGATACGTCAATATTTATGATCTTAATGAAACCGATGAGGACGATTCCTTACACCAAGTGATTAACTATAACTCCGTTCATAGCTGTAACTTCATAAGTCCACAAAGAATTGCCATTCTTTCCCACATGGAGACATTATCGTTCCATTCGTTGAATAACACCAATTATGAAACCATTGAAGAAAAGGAAATGAATGATTTGGGCGACGTTCGTAGTAATTGGACAGACTGTGAATATGTCATCGACTTAAACCCCCAAGGGTTTGTTAGTTTTGGAGCTAACTCAGCTAATTCATTGTCCTTAGTACCATTTAATGGGAAATCAGAAACATTTGATCTCAGTAAGAGGATCAATTTCCCAGGAGCTCATGGCGAAGAAGTGGTGAGAGATATGAAGGTTTGGGACGGTAAGGCATTGACTTGTGGAGAGGATGGAGTGGTGAAGTTATGGAAATTGCCATATGTTGTGGAGTTGAATGAAGTAAGTGAAGAAAAGGAAAAAAAGGAGAAGAAACATAAAGACAAAAAGGACAAGAAGCACAAAGACAAGAAGGATAAGAAAGATAGGAAAGATAAGAAACACAAAGATAAGAAGGATAAGAAAGATGACGTTAGATTCAAGCCATATTAGGGTTTTTAAGTAGCGATAACACTAAATATAAACACTATTGACCACTCTCACTGACTCCTGGTACTAGCGCTGGCCTTCACTACAACAGGGATCATTCCTCCTGTAGGAATAGTGAACCCCCGATGTCCTATCACCGTCAAAAACGCTCTGATAGACCCAGCATGACAAGTGATACTGACCACTTCATCATCCTCTTCGAACAATTCCTGAAGGAAATCATTGATTCTGAGGAACTGCTGGTAGTATTCTTCCCTGGATGTAAAACCATGGAAGATCTCGTCTTGTTCAGGGAAGTCTGGTGGGAAATCAATGGGGAAGTTAGTGAGTTCAGTTTTGGTAGCTCTTTGGTGGCAGATATTTATACCGATGGTTTCACGGACTTTCTCATTAACTATAGGTCTAGGGATATCTATTCCGTCCCATTCTAGCACCATGGTCTCAATTGACCTCAGTAATGGTGATACGATGAACTTTGTGGGAATAGGCATACCTTTAGCGACTTGCTGCTTTAAAAAGAGGTTATTCTCACCAGCTTGAGCTTTACCTAGGTCGGTCAATTTGGCGTCAGGACCCCAAGTTATCACACCGTCGGTGCCTATGAAACGATACTTGGATGCCCATTGGTCTCGGTACTTAGCATTGGCGACATTGTGGTATCCTTCCCCATGACGGGCTAGAAATAGAAGTTTGTATTTGGTTTGGTCTGTAGATGGCAGGGATGAAGGTAATGATGACGACAGCGAAGACCTCACACTGGCCAATCTCTCCATCACCTCTTTCCAACTGCCCTTAACCCCAAAATCTTCCTTGACATACCTGAACTCCATATCGTCCGTAGTCTCATCACTCTGATGGAAGAATCCCGGAACACTCTCAAACCGCCACTTCACCGCCATGACCCCAAGCTGGTCCAAATACATCCCATTGTGCTCTGGATATCCATAAGCATCGAACCTATCACGTGCATCAGGGTTTAAAAGACTCATTTACCTGATAATAGTTAATCAAATAGTGCGAGTTAGGTCGCTACCCCCTTGCGCTAAGGTACTTAATTTAGACAGGCACGGCACTAAAGATCTTCCACCACCGCCTGAAGTTCGCGGTAGCCAACACTACCAAAAACCCTCGCTAAATTCGCGCCAACAGCACCAACTTCCCACAAACTTCTTCTCTCAAACCTCAAAGAAAAAAAAATCTCAACATGGAGAACGGTGTAAAGAGAGAACACCATGACGAACAAGTCGATGGTGATGAAAAGAGAATCAAACTCTCTCCCAAAATCAACATTGTTCCCACCACAGAACCCCAATTATTCTACACTCCTTTAAAAACCGGACTTGTGTACGATGTCAGAATGAGGTACCATGCCAAAATCTTTACCTCGTATTTTGAATACATCGACCCCCATCCTGAAGATCCTCGAAGAATTTATCGGATCTATAAGAAGTTAGCGGAGGCTGGACTTATCCAGGACCCTTCATTAGCAGGAAATGATAATTTAGGTCCATTAATGTTGAAATTACCCATCAGGGAAGCAACTGCCGAAGAGATTTTAGAAGTCCACAGTGAAGACCATTTGAAATTTATAGCATCCACAGAAACTATGAGTCGTGATAAATTATTGGAAGAAACCGAGGCCGGAGATTCCATCTATGTCAATAACGATTCTTTCTTATCGGCGAAATTGTCCTGTGGAGGATCGATTGAAGCTTGTAAAGCAGTAATTGAAGGCCGGGTGAAGAATTCCTTGGCTGTGGTTAGACCTCCAGGACATCACGCGGAACCAGACACCCCAGGAGGGTTTTGTCTTTTCTCCAATGTAGCTGTTGCTGCCAAAGCCATGTTAAAAGCTTATCCCGAATCAGTACGAAAAATAGTTATTTTGGATTGGGATATTCATCATGGTAATGGGACACAAAAATGCTTCTATGATGACCCTAGAGTGCTTTACATCTCCTTACACCGTTACGAGAATGGGAAGTTCTACCCCGGTACCAAATATGGAGGTTTGAATATGAGTGGTGAAGGAGACGGTGAAGGTTATAACGTTAACATTCCATGGAGAACCCCTGGAGTTAGAGACGGTGATTATATGTATGCATTTCAAAAAGTGGTAATTCCGATAATCTCCGAGTTTGATCCTGATTTCCTTATCATCTCATCAGGGTTCGATGCAGCTGACGGAGATATCGTAGGAGGATGTCATGTTACACCTGCTGGATATGGTCATATGACCCATATGTTAAAAGCTATAGCTAGAGGGAAATTGTCGGTAATCTTAGAAGGGGGATATAACTTGGATTCCATCAGTAAAAGTGCTTTGGCCGTGGCTAAAGTTTTAATTGGTGAACCCCCTGAAAGAACCATCACCGAACAGCCAATGTTGGATACCATTGAAGTGGTTGATGAGGTTATCAAATATCAACTGAAATATTGGACTTGCTTAAAACCAGGTAACCCCACCGAACTGTTTGATGAAGCTTATGAATTATCAGAAACCCCTGGTTATAAACTCACAGGAGTCTCTGACCCTATACGATCCTACCAAGCCCAAGAATTGTTCAACAGTCATGCTTTCATCAACCTTCCTATCATTCAAAGTGACTTTGATAAATACGTACCGTTTTCAACTGACTTACCTAAACGATTAGAAGATCTTGTCATTTGTTCACCTAACATCTACGAGTGTGACTCCATCGTGGTGACAGTTCATGATCCTCCAGAAATTTGGGCTAACATCAATCCTATCAATGGATCTATTGAGAGTAATACCTCAGTGATTCTAGAACATCCTTTACTTCAAATAATGGAGAAAATTAAGGCTGAAGACGATGGTCAACCTCGTAATATCGGTTATATTGATATAAACATTCCATCGTTTAACTTGCCTACAAATGATGATGGAACTTTAGCATTAAAGAATCAATCAACCACACCAATTGGATCATATAATCCCGTGATCTTTGGTCAGGAAGTTTTATTGTATTTATGGGACAATTATCTCAGTTACTTCAGTAAATTGAACAAATTGGTGTTTGTAGGGTTCGGTGAAGCCTACCAATCCATCGTTCACCTTTTCGCTAAGAGATCATCTCAAGAAATTAAGGATATGGTCAAAGGAACCGTATGTTTCTTGAATAGAAATAATCTTAAACCATTGGTACCAGTAATGGATGAATCCATGGTGGATTGGTTCTATTCCAACTCCGTTATTTTCACTTCAAATTTGAATCCATGTTGGTTATCAGGAAATGCTACTTTGAGAGGTCCAATAATTAAGGAAGAAGAAGTCAAGAGACCTCGTAGAAAGTTCGGTAGAGTGATCAAATCCAACTGTGATGGATTATTTAATGTTGTTATAGAGAGATTTGATGAAGGAGTTGATTTTATCTTGGATTCATTGGATGATTTTGAAGAAAGTCAGTAAAAGTGGTTTATGCGACATTAAGTGACATTTGTTTGTTAGATATACGACACAGTGCGACACAATGTGACATTTATATCCATTTAGCGACATTTTTGTAAAGATAAAAAAATATATATTGGACCTTTATACGTAACTAGGGAATCTCTTGGCGAATTGTTTCTCTAAATCATCCAAATCTGGTAAGGAGATTTCACTAGAGTTACTTAATCTTCTTTCGGGGAAGTTATTCTCCGGAGTTCTTAAGTAGACGGGTTTTTTAGGTTTTGGAGGAGGTCTTTTAGGTGATTTGGAAGGAATGGAGTTTGTGGTGGATTTGGTGGTTGGTATGACTGTATTGGTGGTGTTAAGCTTGGTGGTGGTTGGCATGGTACTGATGGACTTGGTACTGCCAACAGGTTGAAGAGCCACTAAAGGAGAATCTAAAGATTTAGGTTTGGCCAATTTCTTGGATGATAAATTCACAGGAACCTTTGGTGGTTTCATATCATTGATAGCATTCAAATCGTCTTCAGCGGTGTATTTCCCATACCCAGAAGCGGTCTTTTTGACATCATCTTCACCGCTGTTCAAATACTGAGCCATTCTTCTTTGAATAGATAACTTCTTTGGTGGTTTAACATCCTCATCTTTGTCCTTTTCAGGATTACTAACCTTTCTTGATGAACCTCCTGTCAAGAGTTGTTTGATTGAAGAAATACTGGATCTCTTATAATTGTAGTTCCCGGTATTATTCTGACTTTTGACGGAATTTCCCGTACTGATCCGTCTCAAGCCAGTCTTGAACTTGGTGAAACTCGAACCAGTGTCCTGGTCTTCTAACTCTTCCCGTTCTTTGAGGAAATCCAAAGTTCCTTCATTGGAAGCGAGATTCTCATTACTCTTACTCAATTGATCGATGTAATCTTTGAGAACAGGTGGTGATACTGTACGGGATTCATAAAGACTTTTAGGTCTGGAGAGACCATAAGGTTTTCTGGTTTGACTGGTTTGACTTTGTCCAGTAGTACTAGATTTTGTACCGGCACTAACTTTTGTAGCACCACCAGTAGCACCAGTACCAGTACCAGCACCAGCACCTGGACTCTTGGCCAAAACCTTTGTCTTGTCTATGGATGCAAAAGGGTCAGTCTTAGAACTCTGCCTAACAGGTAATTGAGGCGAGCTTTGACTGTTAACATGATGCGATTTCAATAAATGATTTGATGGATAACTATTAGCCACTGGTCTTTCTAATACCGAGGCAGGAATATAATTAGGGACCTTTTGATTCATCATGGCACACAATTCTTCTAATAATTGCACGGCATTGGGTCTCCGTCTAGGATCTTCTCTCAAACAACATTTGATGATGTTTTTCATCCGAGGACTGAAATTGGATCCTGGCATATTATGAGGAATTTTCAAAGTTTGGGCACAATTTAAGATCAGGTGCTCCAAATCTTGTAAGGAAGTTTGACGTTGGTTTTCAAATGGAGTGGTATAATAACATAATTTATAAAGGAAACATCCCAAAGCCCAAATATCGGCTTTATCGTCGATTGGGAATCCTCTTGAGAGTTCAATCATTTCTGGTGATCGATATTGTGGAGTGGTATGTTGCATTATATCTTCAAATAACTCGTTGAACTCCTGGCTGTTCTTTGGTACCGGAGAATACCCTACAGCGGACCCGAAATCACATAATTTATAGGTTCTTTTGTCATCAAGTAATACATTCTCGATCTTAATGTCTCGATGTAACAACGGTGGTTGAAGATGATGACACATAGCCACAGCCAAAGTGATGTCCTTCATGATAACGAGGATTTCTGGTTCAGTCAATTTATTAGTTAATCTGGTATTCATAAAATCAATAAGTCCATTATTGGAACAATATTCCATAAGGAGGAACACTTCATATTGTTGTTTATCCCCCCCTACTCCGCCCATACCTACCGATGCGATGGTTTCATTCAATCGAGAAGCATGGGAATCAATGTATGATACTATGGTGGGATTACCTCTTAATCGTTTCATAGCATCAACTTCTTGTCGTAATAAATTCAATTGCCATTTACTAGGCACTACCACCCGCTTTAAACACGCTACGGAGTTCCCTTGAAATGGTGGGTCGATAGTACAAGTATAAACATGAGCAAACCCTCCCTGACTGATATATTTGATGATAGATACATTGTGGGAACCTACAGTTAGTTTTAAGCCTGGTTTGTAGGCATTTGGAGGAGGTGGTGACATAGGTCAGTTTTAACCTGGATTTGATTCAACAATGGGGTTTTTAGTACACAATTCTATGGAAGACCACAGTAAAATCACACAATTGGGCGATATTTTACGTTAAACTAATGGATTATTCACTGCCACAAGGTTGGATAACTTTTTGATCAGTGCGCGGATTTGGTCTCGTTTTCTGGTCTCACAGTTTTACTACCATCTCATCACCATGAAACTCTATTTTAATGGGGAAAAGTTCATGGGTAAAGGTAATGGAAGTCTCCAGAATCGAATTTTTGGTGATAAAAAGTTAGAAAACCCTAAACATGTGTTTGCATTAGTGATTTCCACATTAAAATATAAAGATTATGTGATGAAAATTATCAAAAGTTCCAAGATCAAAGAATCCCCAGGAATAAAACGTCTTAAACTCAGTGATAATATGTTATGTTTGTTGGTTTATGATCTAGTGTTCTCCAAAGGAAGAATCCAGAGTGGGAAACACCCTATAAAAGATGAAATCTTGAAACATAAGACTAGACTTCATTCTGAGTTCATTAAAATGAAACTAAAATATAAAGTCACTGCTATTGAAGACTTACCTAATGTCAAGGGATTGGATGACGAAACTCCTGTCAGATGGTTCCGTATCAATACCATAAAGATCTCCGTACCAGAGTTCTTCTCATCGCATGAATTTTTCAGGAAGTTGCAACCGAGTCTGGGCTTCAAACATATTAAGGAAGGGATGATTTATGAAGATGAATTCATTCCCAATTTGTATGGGGTTCATCCTAGGGAGAAGATTATGGACACCCAAGCTTATAAGGGAGGAGAAATCATCATTCAGGATCGAGCTTCATGTTTCCCTGCCACGATATTATTCCTGAACTTCCAACCAAAAGAAGTTATAGATGGTTGTGCAGCTCCCGGGAATAAAACCACCCACATAGCTTCATATTTAGCTCAACAACCAGAAAAAGGATTAGTTTATGCATTCGAGAGAGATTCTAGAAGGGTAGAGACTTTAAAGAAGATGTGTTTGACAGCTACTGGCGCTCGAGATTTGATCCATATAACTCATGAAGATTTCACAAAGACTCGGGTTGAAGATTTCCCTAATGTTGAAGGTTTAGTGATGGACCCGTCGTGCTCGGGGTCGGGAATTTTTGGTAGAGCCATTGAAGATGAGCAAGAGAAGGTTGAAGTTGATAATGAGAGACTTGAAAGATTAGGAAGGTTCCAGTTTACTATCATGAGACATGCCTTATCCTTCCCCAATGCTAAGAAGGTTGTTTATTCGACGTGTTCGATTCATGCTCAGGAGAACGAACGAGTGGTGGTGGATCTTTTGATGGATAAGGATATAGGGAAGAAATGGGAGTTGGCACCAAGGGAGATAGTGATACCTTCATGGGAAAGAAGAGGGTGGTCAGAAGAGTTCACTGCATTGGCCGGGAAGAAGACTGTTGAGGAATTAGCAGGAGGATGTGTGAGATCGGTGCCTAAGGAGGATGGAGGTATTGGATTTTTTGCTGCTTGTTTTGTGAGAAAGGATGCTACTGACGAAGATGTTACTGACGAAGTCAGTGACGGCGAAGCCAGTGACGACGAAGCAAGCGATGTCACAGAAACCTCCAACAAGTCAGAAGCCGAGTCAGAAGGTGAGTCAGGAGGCGAGTCAGAAGGCGAGAGCGGAGAGGAAGCCGAATGGACAGGTTTCTAGTATATTTAATGTAAGTATTTAAGTAATGTCAAGCCTACACAAGCTCTAATCAGCTCTATCAGCTTTGTCATCTCCAACCACAAAAACCTAGTTCAAACGTCTAACTATATCTTCAATAACTTCATTGGTACTGGAGTTTCCACCCAAATCTGGAGTCTTGATCTTATCTTCAGCCAAGTTAGCATCAACAGCTTCATAAATAACAGCAGCTGGTTCAGAATAACCCATGAATTCCAACATTAAAGCAGTAGATCTAATAGTAGCAATTGGATTAGAAATACCTTTACCTTCAATATCAGGAGCTGAACCGTGACATGGTTCACCAATAGCAAAGTTATCACCAACATTAGCTGATGGAACAACCCCTAATGAACCAACTAAAGCAGCAGCACCATCACTTAAAATATCACCATACAAATTTGGTGCTACAACAACATCGAAAATTTCTGGTTCTCTGAACATTCTGTAAACCATTGAATCAACAATTTGTTCTTTGTATTCAATACCATTATATTCTTCAGGGTTAGCTTCGTAAACAGCTTTACAAACTTCTCTGAATAATCCATCAGATTGTGATAACACATTGGATTTATGGGTAACTGTAACCGATGGAACAGAATGTAATGATTGAACAGTACCTCTGATAGATTGTCTTTTTAAAGCGATGTCGTAAGCCATCTTAGCAATTCTGGTGGTAGCTGATTCAGTAATTCTCTTGATAGCTTCAGCAACTCTAGTACCGTCTTCGGCTTTGTAAGTTTTTTCTTCCTTGATATATAAATCTTCGGTGTTTTCTCTAACGATAACCATATCGACTGGTCTACCAATACCTTCAACGGATTTAACAGGTCTAACGTTAGCATATAATCCCATTTTCTTTCTTAAAGCGACAATTGGGGAACTATAACCAGCAACTTTGGTGGTTGGTGATGATACAGCACCAAATAAAGCACCGTCACATTCTTCTTTTAAAACCTTGACGGTTTCATCAGGTAAAGCAGTACCAGTTTTTTGGAATAATTCAAAACCAGCATCTAAGTTAACGAATTCGAAATTTAATCCGAATTTTGAAGGTAAATTTTCCAAAATAGCTTTCCCAGCAGGGATAACTTCTCTACCGATCCCGTCACCAGGAATTAACCCGATTTTCAAGTTTTTTAAACTAGCAGAAGTTGATGAAAATGATCTTAATTGTCTTAACATTGGTGATTTTTCAGATTTTTCAGAGTTAAATATCGCGGGGGGACATTGAGTCATAAGCGGTGGTACCACTGCGAGTCCGGACCGGATTTATTGGTGGTGGATGAAGCCAGATGGTGCGAGATGGTGCGAGACCTTGCTCAGCGAGACAAAAAGACTCGATAGAGAAAGTTAGAGTTAGTGTGGCCAATTACGGAGACTTAATGGCCCCAATAGCCAAATCTAATCAAACATAGAGCATATCAGTAAATCACTGTTGATTCCAGGTGTCCCCCGGTCGTATATACAAGTTCTATCGCCTATTCTCCTTTGACAATCCCAACCTTAGCTGGTCTCAAAACCCTGGAATTCAAAGTATACCCTGGTTGTTGTACATGGAACACAGTACCTGGTTCCTTATCAGGTTGAGGGATTTCAAAAGCAGCTTCGTGAGTGTTTGGATCAAAAGGTTCACCAACTGGGTCGATTTTTTCAATACCATGGTTGGTCAAAGTTCTTTCAAATACTGATCTGGTCATTTCAACCCCATCGTATAAGTTTTTGACTTCTTCGTTGGTTTTTAAAGTGTCTTCTTTGACTGATTGTAAAGCCAATTGGAAGTTATCCAAAGAAACAATCAAATCCTTAGCAAATTTCTGTAAAGCGAAATCTTTAGCCTTTTGAATTTCCTTCTTGGTACTATCTTGTAAGTTTCTGAAATCAGCTATGGCTTTGGCATAGTGGTTTTTGAAATCGGCTAATTGTTTGTCCTTTTGTGATAATTTGGCCTTTAAGTCGGTAATAACTGGATCTTCACTTGGTTCGGATGCATCAGATTTAGCTGATTCGGCAGTTTCAGCAGTTTCCTCGGCTTTGGCTTCTTCACCTTTGGCGGTGGAATTGAAACGAACTCCATAAGTACTTCTCATACCATTATACATGGCAGGAGTGAATCTTGGAGTCATAGGAGCAATAGCTCTCAACATAGTTAAACCTCTCATGATGAAAATTTTCAAATGATGTCCGCGAAAATGATGCACTAGAGATGTTACACAAAAACTAAACGTATTCCGGCAATTACCGAGCACATAACCTGGTATATTTAGATCAAATTCTCTTTAAATAGTCTCAGACGTCCTCTGGAACCTTATGGGGGATTCCATGGTCATAATGAACTAACTATCATTTCTCCCCCCACTTTTGTCCCCCAAAATCCCTTATCTCATCCCCTTCGCAAAATCCTCAATGAGCTTACCTTGTCCATCGTTTAAAGTCGTCATTTTAGGGGACTCTTCAGTGGGAAAGACCTCCCTTGTTCACAGGTTCACAACTAGTGAGTTCGATAATCAATTATCCAGTACCATTGGTGCTGCTTTTATCACCAAAGAATTGGAATCCTCCGATAAGTCTAAACGGATAAATCTAGAGATATGGGATACCGCAGGACAAGAACGATATAAATCACTTACCCCCATGTATTACCGAAACTCCAAGGTAGCTTTAGTGTGCTACGACCTTCACAATCCATCCACGTTTGATAAAGCCCTTTATTGGATAGATCAATTGAAACTAAACAATGAGACCAATAGTGAGATCAAAATTTATTTGATAGGAACCAAGAGTGATCTTGTAACCAGTGCTACGGGTCCACCAGTGACTCCTACGGTACCAGGGGTGGCAGACTTCTTGGAAATGAACAGCGGAATCAAACATTTCCATACCAGTGCCAAAAGTGGTGAAGGAATCCACGACATTTTTCAGGACATAATCAATGATATCCCTCCAGATTTCTTTGAAAGGCATTATGAGAGTTTAAAGGATAAGGTGGTGCTAAACAGACAATTCCAGGGGAAGTCATGTTGTTAGGTCACGGAGCCTACCCTTTGGGGTCACAAACATTAATTGTTCAAGGTAGAGGTACGAACGACATTAATTATGCGACATTATTATACTTACTTATTCTACAACTCTAAACCCTTTTGTCTCCAGTAATCTCTTTTGGCGTCCTTATCCAAAATCTTCTTGGGCTGAGGTTCTTCTTCTTCGGATTCTGACTCAACTAGAACGAAATCCGCTACGTTTTTAGGTTTAGTTTGGTTAGTCTTAGACTGGGAGTTAGGTCCTGACACAGAGGTTGGCACGGCCTTAGACTCAGGTTCAGACTCGGTATCAATGGTGACTTCGGAGAAATACTCCTTAGGTTCATCTATAACAACCACCTTACCAGGTTTACCCTTTTCAGTGTCTTTGGTCTTAGTTTCCTTCTTGGTCTCCTTTTTGGATTCTTTGACCTTCTTAGTCTCCTTCGCTTTCTTACCACCACCATCCCTGCTCACGGTACTACTTACAACACTAACCTCAGTTATGGCCTCCTTCTCGTGATTTACCAAAGCATGGTTCATTACCAAATCTCTCTCATCATTGAAATCTCTCTCCTTACCTTTATACCTAATGATATCACCCAAGATACTCTGACCGATACGAGACTTATACGAAGCCGAGTTTAACTGGTAGCATCGCTCGGTTAGAAGTTGATAGGCTCCTCCGAAAGCTTTCTTAATATCTCTCAAGTTATAACTTGAACGGGTAATGTTATTATCAGGATCGCTAGGATCTTGAACCACCAAGGAGAAAGGGTTCTTGGAAGTAATCAACTTATAATACTGAGACTTCTTAAGGTACTTCGGTAAGTCTGTCACGGGATCTATGGCTAGAATCAAATTATCATAAGAGAAGTTTCTTCCATAAAGTTCAAAGAACTCAATTAATAACGATCCCAAGTTATCTAAGATGTTCATATTATTGGTAGATATCCTGGGATGTAACCTAAGGAAATGGTAACACAAAATAATGGTAGCATACCCACCTAAACCTCCAACATGAACATTATTTAACTTCCTACTTCTCAAAAACTGCTTTACCACCATCACCAACTCCCTTAAACCTTTGGTATCGCCTATCCATTTACTTATCCTCTTAGCAGCATCAATCCCGTTGGTTCTTTCGAAAGAAACATCGATTTGAATGTTACTTTCCGGTTCTATAAATTTGATGATTGGTACCTTTGCTCCGGCTATAACTTCTATTTCCCGTGCTAGTTTGTTTTGTCTAAGGAAGGAACTTAATTGGTATAACTTATGTCTGTTTTCACAATCTCCGTTCTGAGATATCACCACTATATCGATATCAGATCCTGGTAAATATAAATCCGTGGCATACAGACCAAATACATGGGCTTCAGCATCGGGCCAGCATCTCCGTATCCCCTCTTTAAGCTTATTGACAACGTTGTTCCTCATGATGATTTCTTCCTTCGATGGTGAGATATAGTTGATGAAATCTTTAATCTCCATAGTTAACCAATCGGCGATTTCTTTTTGGGTGGAATGATCATGGGCTTTGATCCAAGGATACAAACTTGAAGGGTTTGTGGATGTTATTAAATCCCCCTCGTCATTACTTATCACACCATCGTCACTAAGGTCATCGGCAGCTTCTTCGTCTGAGGATTCAAATCCAAAGCCAATGAAATCTTTATTGGTACTAAGATCATTTTCCTTCCGTATTTTTCGCCTGGGTCCTTCGTCTGAGTCGTAGGAAGCTTGTGGTACATCATCAACTTCAATTTCTATGTCTTGACCTTGTGGAGATGGGTCTTCGTTATCATCGCTTTCAACTATAACACTGTCATCAGATGAGTCTGAGTCATTACTTTGGTAATCGTCATTTAGTATGAGATCATCATTCTTCTTGGAGAAGTCGTAGGGTTCATCATCACTCTGTAGAGCCCCATATGTGTTCTCTAGAGGCACAATGTTATGGTCTCTTTTACGTTTAGACATGAAAATTTTTCGCACCATCTGTAGCCATCTGTAGCGGCTGCTTAGTGCTGGGGCTGCCTATTTCCGGTCAGTGCGCGCCTATTTCTCTACAGTTTCCTGTCTGCCGCGTCCATTTCTCCCCATCATCCATCACCAAATGGCACCAAACTCTATTTTGTATCACTAAAATTCGTTATATATTTACAGTGACTTAAGAGATACTAAAAACTGAAGAAGTTTCAATTCCAACTCATTCTTCTGTTGTCCATTGAGTTCACAGTGACTCAATTCATCAGCTAACGACATCATACGGTTGACTTTCTCATTATGGTTTATCTCTGGTTTCTTACAGGGAGATTCGTCTACAGAGTCGCTACTATCGGACCCCATATCCATTAATCGTTGACGTTTGACGGTGAACATTTCTTCTGCCGGTCTTTTGTTCAGTTTCTCTGGAGAACTGAGATCGTCATCGGAGTTACTGCCTGTTTCTGATGAGAAGGTGTTATCAGGGGTATCTGAATCCAGGTCGAGTCCTGGTTGAGACACAGTTTCTGGAACTAATTCCATTCCTGGGACAATCAGGGTCCCTAAATCAAGCGACTCAGGAATCTCCAATGATCCCATAGAGTCAGGGATTTCCAATGTTCCAACCTCAGGGATCTCCAGCGAACAAGGGATCTCCAACGACTCAGGAATTACCTCGCCACCTTTTTCACCCCCTTTTTCACCCCCTTTTTCATACTCTTTTTCCAGACCTCTCATTCCAAGTCGTTGTTGAAGCTCTACTTTAGCTCCATACCGTGGTAAATTACTCACATCAAAAGATTCTCCCAAATCTCCAGCACATAACATTTCATCTAAATCCCCCCATCTTTCTTCTCTTCTGACAGTGTCCAAGTAATCTTTCCAGCATTTTTTGAACTCCTGCTTACCACCATCGTCCAAAGTCTCATACCGGGCCAAAAAGGACTTATAAGTGCCCCGGAAAATTCCATTGTTGTCACACAAAATTGGAAATATGTCCATAACTGCTGGATCCCGTTCGAGTTTCTCCTGGATCATCTCACAGCCATTAGTTAACATGTATGGGAAGGGGGAGGTCTTGATTAGAGCAATGTATACCTTGAAGTTTTGAATATTCCAGTTGACAATGTCGATAGTCTTCACCAGTTGGAGAAATTCTGGTTCCTTTAAGAGCACCAAGCTCTGTATGATACCTTTAAGGAACTTATTCACGTCAGTAAAAGTTTTGAGTAACTCCCCACACTCTTTAAGTTCAATGGGGGAAGTAAAGTTCACCTTACATAATTCCAATCTCTGACCGAAGGTATTATCCACTCCCTTGAGTTTGAAGTATCGGGTGATTATGGGTAAGCTCTTGGACCTATCTAGGCTGCCTAGAAGAGTGTCCAAGTCCCCGTTACCTTGTACGAGTTTATTGGTGAAAAGCAGGATAAAATCTGGCTCTAATAGTTCATGGACTCCATAGGTATTGATCAAACATGCAAATGGGGCCACTAAACTCTTGGTAGAAATGTCATGGTGGCAGATTCCCGTCATCATCTGGTGAAGTTGAGGTTTTACCATTGAAAGAACTTTCTTGTGTCCCTTCAAATAGTCACAGAATGAAGTTATAACCGATAATTTGACTTCAGGTCTGGTGTCTTGTTGTAAGGCTAGCTTCATAATGGGGAGAAACTTGGCAGTGTTGAGAGCGATCCAGCCGGCGTCCAACGGTCTGATACTAGTGATGGGTAATTTATCGTTAGAAAGGTACCTTGAGGGATCAAAGGTTTCATTATTGGGTTTCATCAACCGTATGAGGAGTTTAGAACCATTGGACCCATGAATGCTGGGTTTGTCGCCGATGAAATAGAACTCCATTACTGGCTGAAGCAAATAATCCCAGTAGATTGAGTCTGTCCTTCGACTCAACCCATATACCATACAAAGTATGATTCCGTCGAACGCATCCATGGTCTCGAGGGTGTTGGAGGTGGTACAATGAAGAATGGTTTTGAGAAGATCGAATTTATTCTCTAATTGGACCTTGTCCACGGCCTTTTCCTTGGCCGTCTCCTTGCTCAACACCATAGCTTTCCTTCCACTATCCAAGTCACAACACAAATTATAAACCACAGCCCTCCAAGCCTTAATAGCCATCTCCGGGGTTTCCCGTGGTATACAATACTTGAAAACATTCAACCAACGAGCCAAAAACTTCCAATTATCGAATCCCAGACGTTGTTTCACCATCAAGGTTATACTGAACCAAATATCCAAAGCGTTTTTGTGTTTCTGACTATCAGCCAAATTCTCAAGTATCCCAATTAGGCAATCGAAATTGGAACTATCGTTTTCCATTTGTTCCAAGTAATCATTGACCATCGTACCCACATTATGGTTATTCAAGAACACTCTAGAACTTTCCATCAACACTAGAATCAGTAGAATGAATGGTTTGGTGTACCCAGCTCCCGTTAAGGTGAACATTTGATTCATGAACACTGGGAACCAATGATTGAAGTTATGGGTCATGGTGTTAGGGAATTGTTTGACCAAGTTTTTGAGGGCCACAAGTTTCTCCTGTTGAAGTGACACTGATGGGAAGTACTTCATGTTGAGTAACCCGAATAACATATGTTCAGGGATATCGATGGTGGGATTATCAAATATCAATCTCTTCCGCTTAGGTACAAAAGGAGTTTCTTTTAAGATATTTAAGTAGCTTATAGCCAAGGCTTTGGAAATCTCAGGTTTGATGATCATCAACGATGAATGGTAGTAGAACCATCGGATATCATCTACCGAGAGAAGCTCACTTAAGCTTGGTTCATTTATCACTAGAAGCATTAACTTCAAACTTTGGCTGATTATTCTGGTAGAAAACGGATCGCTCTTATCTTGATGGTTCTTGTCTGGGAGGTTTTCTTTATCGTCTTCCTGGTTGAATATATCTCGTTCTATATCACTGATATCTCGCTGTATAAGGGCCGATAGTTGTGAAACTCGATTGATTGGTGGTTTTGGGGATCGAGGAGATTTGGGTGACTTGAATGGTTGGTTGACAATACTGCTTAAGTCATTAATCTTCATGTTATAGTTCAACGAGGCATATACCTCGAATCGTAGCTTGAACTGTTTATCCTTCAATACCGCCAAACAACCGTTGAAAAGGGTAAGGAAGTTATCTGAATGCGGTGGGAGTTGAACTATCACACCGTTGGACCAAAAGCTAGCGTCTTCAGGGTTAAAAGTCTTGAATGAAGGGGCTCTTTCAGCCTTTCTAGGACTCAATTTGAGAATGGACTTTTTGGGCGTAGCATTGACTGGAGGTCTCAAGTCTGGCGTGTCACTGATTAAGTCATCAGAAAAGGCCACACTTCTTCGTATTGGTGATATATAACGATTCAATTTGATGGGTGATGAATTAAGGTCTGATTCAGGTTCGTCTAAATCTTGGGATTGTGGATGTTCTGGAAGTTCTGGTGGCTTTTCACCTTCTATTTCAGTATCATTATCAGCTACCTGTGTATCCTGTATTTCCACGGGTTCTTTAGGGGGTTGTGGAGTCAAATCGTTTAACATCTTGTCAGTAACTGGTTTAACTAGGGTGATAGGAACATCGTCTATTTGGGTGGAATTGTTACGTGTTCTCATCCGTCCAACAGGACGGGGAGGGTTTTTGACCACTGGCTTTTCGGCTGTAGCCTTGGATTGAGTGGATTTGGCCTTAATGGCTGTCTTTGCACTCTTTCGTTTCCTAGCCATAAGGTATAGCGCGTTTGAGATGAGCCGCGATCTGTACGCGATGACGAGAAGTGGTCGCGGTGAGTGTCGCCAGAAGTGTCGCTAAATTTGTCTCCAAAGTTTGCACCCAGTGCACCCAGTTTCAAGAGAGCTACACTTAGAGCTGCACTTACAAATCGTTTATTAACTACGCTATTCCCCCACTTCTAACCAATTACTTCTTTTCAGCCTCTTTAATCTCCACTTCTTCACCTCATCTTCATCCCCCATCTCTACGTCTCGTTCAATCAACGTTATTTCGTCTAAACCTCGTTTACCTCTCATCCGTTTGGATAATTGTGGGGTGGCATAGATATTGAAGTATTTAGTGGTCTTTTCAGGGAATAAACCTTCAAATTTTTCATTATTCTTCACCAATTCTTCTTCCGTTACCGACTTATCCACCAAAACCTTACTGTTCTTCCCGTTCAAAAGCCAAAACCACCAATTCTTCTCACTCAAGCTCAAATTACTTAATAAGAACGATAAGTGGCTGTCTGAGGATCTGAACCCATTCAAAGTTTCCTTTTTAATCCGGTAAAATGTCTTAGCCATGAAATCACTGGTAGAACTTTCAATGAAATGTTTGGAATTGGCCGGTAAGGTCTTCAACAACGCTTTCTTGTTAGAATTAGTGAACTCAAAAAGGAAATCACAAGTGAAATAGATTTGAAAAATCACTTGTTCTCTAAACACGGCATTATCGAACAAATCATACAAAGCATCCTGGTCTTCTATTTTCTGTTTCTCTATGTTATTGAACTGACTTTGGAAATAAACCTCAGGAAAGTAAAATTTCGTGGTATATTTCTTCACCAAATAAAGTCTCTCGTTCTCAGGCAAAGTATCGGGGATTTTGAACTTATCTGAAGGGTTCTTCTTCAAATAATGAATCTCCTGGTTCATAAGTTCATCAAACAAATCACTGGCAACCCTTGAAAACTGTTTCAACTTACTCTCATTCTTAACTAAAGTATAGGGATCTTTCATCAAGGCAAAGATCAAAAGAATATCACTGACAAATCGTTTGGCCTTACGGGGTAAAATCTTAGGGGATTTCTTATCACTGAGGAGGTAATGACGGTTGAGCCCGGTATCGTCACTAACTTTTAACATCTTATTGGTAAAAATTCGAATTCTCGTTTGAATGGTATCGTTAAATGTGTCTTTATGAACCGGGTCCTTAGCCCCATGGTACTGATTGAAATGTCTATCGATCAAGGAGTTAGTAAAATGTAAAATGGAGATTCTATCACCCATACTTCCATCAAAAGCTTTAGCTTTAATGGTGTCGATTCTAGATTCCAAAAACAACCAAAAAATCGCTAAATGTTTTGTGGATATTTCAAATATTGTGGTAGTTACCACAGAAAGGAGTTTATAAAACACTTTCTTGAACAAAGGATCGTGGGAGATCAATGAAATGGTAAGATCTAGGACGGTGGAGATTTTGTCTAATGATTGTTTGAGATGAGAACTACATTTAAACTGTTCTATGTCGACGATGGTGGTATCTTCAGGATCCTGGGCCACTATTTCTTCGATGTACTTGTGAATGATGGTGATGAATGAATTATCAAAGATGAATTCTCTGGTTCTAGCTATCCATTGGGTATTGAATTCTTCATCTTGAGTATCGATTTCAACTTCTCCGTGGTCTAAATTGTCCCAGGTTTGCTGGTAGGTGATATATTCAGGTTGAGTAATGATAGTGCTCGACTGGATGGAGCTTAAAGCCAGTTCAATGGAGGAAACACAACGTTTGATGTTGGGGCTTAACGTTGTTTCCATAGTGGTTCGCGGATGAATTAGATGGGCTGCGCGATAGTTTAGGCGATGGGCTAGTGGGAGATGGACCGAGAGAATATCCACAGGTGGACCCAGAGTTGCGATAAATGGACCCAAACTCATGGGAATGAGGACTAGGAACATCGAGAACACTCACAACACCAAGAACACTAGGAACACTAAGAACACTAAGAAAACTGAGACAACAACAACTAGGAATGAGAACTAAGAGAACTAAGAGACCAGAGATACGGACCTTCCTGGCCCCTCCACAATAAACTCCGTGTATCAAAAATCAAACTTCTTAGACCGTAGCTTCTTCTTATCACTCACCTTCTTCTTATTAAACAATCTCTTCTCTTTACTGACCTCCTTCAATTCTTCCCATTTCTTCTTATTCTCCTCCGTGACTTCAGGCTCAAAGTACGCTACACGTTTGATCTCCTCTGTTAACCGTTCAAAACACTCACTAACGTTGGTATCTCTATTTCTTGATGTATCACATTGGATGAGAATGCCCCCAGTTTTCGTCTGATATCGTACCTTCTTCTCCCTAAGTTGGGCCCTTATGGGTTCAGGAATCCAGTAACACCATTGAGGGTTGAGCCATTTATCGTTTTCCATGGCTACGGTGGCTTTTGATGATGTTTTATTGACCTTTTGGCCCCCAGGTCCCGATGATCTTGAAAACGTGATTTCAAAGTGCTTGCTAGGGATTTGAGTGGAACTGAACTGCTCTATCCATTTTCTCGACCGGTCTATGTCTTTGGTGGAGAAGGTGGTGTATCGCCTTAGGCTGTGAAAGGAGAACGATAGTCTTAACATGAGAAATTTGCGAATGAGACCGGTAGAGATAGTGGGAGTGTAGAGAAGACGTCGGCAACTTACACGGTAGTGGTGTGATCATGACACTACGTCAACACTGTACAAAATACAAGAAGAAAAGCATACATTTCTAAGCTTCAGGTAAAACCTTGTCTGCTGCTGAAACATCAACACTGGTGTTATCAGGTTCAACAAAACTTCCCTTAACAGCCCCGTCTTCGACCAACAAAGCAAACCTCTTGGCTCTTTCATTACCAAAAAACTTGGAAGCATCGAACTTCAAGTCTAAAGCGGTAACGAAATCTCCTGAAGCATCAGCAACGAATTTGACTTCTGGTAAGTCACCAAAAGTTTCTGACCAGGAGTTCATGACAAAAGCATCATTAACAGCAACCACGATGAATTTTTCATAACCTTTAGCACCAAATTCCTTGATTTTAGAGAAATATCCTGGTAAATGACTTTGAGTACATCCGGGTGAAAAAGCTCCAGGAACTCCAATTATAACACTTTTACCTGAAGCCAATTCTTTGGATAAGTCGATGGAATTACCTGGACTTTGGAAGGCTAAAGAAATTGAAGGAATTGAGTCACCAACCTTGACGAATCTTGGAATGGTTGAGTGGAAGGATCTAATTGACTTGAGACTTGATCTGAACATTACTGAGCAATCGCATTTTTCACCTTAAATATGCCACCTGAGAACCCAGTGAAATTGGTGAAGAAGATTTGAGAGGCTGTAACGAAGTATGGGGATAGATATAAGGGTAATTAATTGAATGGTTTTACTTTGGAATCTTTAGCTCCAATATCAAGAGAGTTTTGGCTAACTCTTGCTACAGACGACTTTCTCGGATTCTGAAACATCCTACCACCATCTAAAGTCCATATCTTCCTTCATTACTCATCTGTGTGTCTCTAGACCTCTCCAACCTCCAAATACCTCCGTACCTATAAATATTCAACATCACCAAAAATTCGCATTACCCTCCAATGGCTAAACCCAAAGACAAAAAGAAAACTAAGGAATTAACCAGCGAAAAAGCTTTGGAATTGTACAAAAACACCATAACGTTCAATGTTCTCAGCAGATATGATCCCTCCATCAAAAGACTCCTATATCAAACGTCATATTGTGTGATATATAACTTCGATCAAGAAACTGAAGAATGGAATAAGTCAGATTATCAAGGAAGTTTATCGTTATACATCCGAGAATTCAAAGTTCCTACCACCAACCAGCCCAACCTTCAAGACTTACAAAATCTTTTCTGTTATGGATTGGTATTATTGAATCGTTCCAGTCCCGATTTATTTTCAATAGGTTTAGTACCAAATAACGTTTCCAATCATTATTTCCCTCAAGGATTAGGTAATGGGGTGACAAGTATGGATGTAGAGTTGAATGATTCGTTGATTATAGTGAAAAATTTAACAGGAGAGATCTTTGGATTATGGGTGTTTAATGAAGTTGATAGATTAAAGTTGTATAAATTATTGGTATTTTGCTTGACGAATGATTCGTCTGATTTATAGGAATGTAAAGATTTTTTTGTGGTGGTAGCTGTTTCTATAGTCTCTCCTCTTCTTTCGTTGTTCTTTTACTTTCTTCATTGGTTAAAAGAGGACCTCGATTTCTAGTCTTCTTCAACCTATGTCTCACTAATTTTACTGCCAAGTCTCACTAACTTTACTCCCAATTCGCACTAACTTTACTCCCAATTCGCACTATTCCTCCCTAACTCTCACTAACTTTACCTACAATTCTCGCTCGCTGGACCCATTTCCCACCACACTAACTTCCCATATTATTTTCGCGCCCAAACTTCCTTCATCAATGGTGGAAACAAGAATAAGCAGTGCAAAGATTGATCAATCAAATGGTCCTACTGCCACCACAGAATCTCCACCTCAACGTAAGTTGCCGAAGAATTACCATTTCGCTTCCACGTCGGAAGAGATCTTGAAAAAGTATAGTAATTACCCTCCATCACTTTCGTTCCATATTTATCCTACCCATTACAAGTTCAATCAAGAAACCATCCCCTTGGATTCCCCTATGATCAAACATTTCTTACACCATGTGTTAAGGGAAGAAATACCGGTAGAAATGAGCGAGTTGATCAAAGACTTTGCTATCAAGCCTTATGATGGATGTTTGATACTACAAGTTTATGATCATAGGAATATGGTAGAAATAGCACTGGCCAAAGATAAAGAGGAATCCGGTGATACTGGAAGTGGTGGTAGTATTAGTGGAAGTACTACCAACACAACTGATACAACTAAAGGAACCAATACCACTACCACAACTAATGGTACAGGTACCACCAATGGTACTAATGGAACTACTAACAATTCAACACTCAAACCCAAAACTTACCGGACCCTTTTAAGACCAACCCAATTATCTTTATACTACGATCTCCTTTATCATACTGATTCGGCATTAACTAGATTCACCGATCAACTAGCTATACAGATGGAAAGTGAGATTGTTAACTTAACCAACCGAGAATTAGACTTATCAGTACCTTTGAATCCTTATAATGACGACCTCCTTACACCAGAACCATTACAAAAGTCCTGGGATGAACAAACTCAAGATTATAAGATGTTATTCACCCATAGACCAGAAACTCATAGAGAACCAAGAAAGGTCCATTCTGAAGAAATGATCTTACACAAATCCTCAGATTATGAAGAAATCATGTTCCTTTTGTCCAACAAGTATAAAAGAACTGACGATAATGAAAGGAAATTGGTTGTTAGTGGTTTGGATGATAAAGATTCTAACACTGTTAGTGGACAATTCATGAGATTAAGATTCATTGAAGATATCAGAAAGAGAAAAGAAGCCCAGAAGTTATCTAAAGATGTTACCGTGGCAGCAGCTTCAGGAGTTAATACTATAAGTCAAGGACCAAGTCCTGAGAAATCTAAGACCATTCAACCACCAGTAAATGTAAATAATCAACCACCTAATGTTAATGCCAATGTCAATGTTAATGCCAATGCTAATGCTGCAAGATTAAATAATTTGAAGATGCAAACCTTAAGAGCTCAACAATTACAACAACAACAATTAAGACAAAAAATGCAAGGAGGTGTCAACCAACCTCAATCACAACCTCAGTCACAACATCAATTACCACAACAGCCACCACTTCAACAACAACAACAGCAGCAGCAACAACAATTACAACAGCAACAACAACAAAACATGTACAAGAAACAAAAAGTATCACCTAATCCTTCATCATTCTATAACCAACAATCACAACCTAACCAACAAATGAATCAAAGACCTCAAAGAATGCAACAATTACAACAACAATTACCCGTACAAAACAATTTCAACCAACCTAATTCACCCAGCCAAAATTCCCCTGTACAAAATTCTAATTTACCTACAGCCCAATCTATAAGACAAGCAATGACTCAACAACAACAACAATTATTCAATACATTATTATCACCACAAGACCAACATGTGTTTAAACAATTACAACATAAAGTGTCGGCCTTAGCTATGATGGGGAATACAGGATTAGCACCCAATAAAACCCAATTAACTGCCGAACAACAACAACAAGCAGTTAATCAAGCTAAGTTAATTCAAAGTCAATTGATACAAAAGTTCCCTAATTATTTCCAAAGATTGAAACAGATCCAATTACGTTCCAGACAAATGTTACAACAACTTCAACTTCAACAGAACCAAGGTCAACAGAACCAAGGTCAAGGTAATCGGAGTCAACCCATGATGAATAATAATATGAATATGAATATGAATATGAACAGTCAGAACATGAACAGTCAGAGTATGGGTGGTCAGAGTATGGGTGGTATGAATAGTCAGAATATGAATAGCCAGAATATGAATAGTCAGAATATGAATATGAACATGAACATGCAAAATAACATGGCTTTCAGTCCTAATAGGAGGTTCAAGAAGTGAGTAGGGTGATAATGTATATTGTTAACATAGAATAGCGATTGCCTCGTTCAAGTCCTGGTCGTACTAGTTAATGATCGATACTAATGAGTGTTCGGTACTAGTGATCAAAGCCCTCTCTTTAGTACATCTCTCTTCTCTAACAACATGCTTCAATACAACAACATGCTAAAATACCAGCACAGATCCCGCAACAACATCCTGGTCCTTCTTTCTTTTCTTGTTGAACATACATTGGTTGACCTTGTTGTTGATAATATCCTTGTGGTGGACCTTGTTGGTACCCTTGTTGGTACCCTTGTTGGTATCCTTGTGGTGGGCCTTGGTTATAACCTTGAGGTGGTCCTTGTTGATATGACATAATTAATTTTTGTCGAGTGCGAGTGGGTGGTATTTATATGAAATTGTCGGGGCTTAAATGAAATTTGACGTCTCGGTGGGAAGGCTGGAGATTATAAGGAGACGTTAGAGCGGGAAGTTGGAGATAGAGGTAGGAGAATTATTGTGAGAGGTAGGAAAGTGATGGTGTGTGTGATGTAGTGTTGTATAGATTTGTGTAGGTTTGTATAGACGCATAGAGACTTATAGTTAGTTATGGACATTTATGGACAGTTGTGAAGATACTCATCGAAAGGGGATGAACTGAATGTTAGAGTGACTTACTTGGCTGTAGTGATGGTCAGGAGCTGCCTAAAATCAAGGGCTGAGGTGTTGATCTATGATCTATAGTTATTTTTAGACCCAGACAATGTCGACATGAGACACGGAGAAGGTTCCACGTCCCCGGGGAATCATGGAGTCAGGGGACATGGCCAGAAGGCATGTACACTCAGGGGACGTAGTCAGAGAGTATGTACAGTCAGGGGACGTAGTCGGGGGATTTACTCAGTAACGTGGGAACATTTATTGATAGAAAAATAAGTATGACCAATAAGGTCCAGTGCCTAAACGGTCACTAGACCAAATACAGTCACCAGGTTAGAGCCCAGTACTAGAGACTTCCAATGATCTTCTACTAATGAGCTGTAAACCCACCAGAACAGAAAATGGTTTGGCCAGTGATCCAGTATCCTTCAGTAACCAAAAATCTCATAATTGGTACAACATCTTCAACATAAGTTAACCTTTGTCTAATAGTAACCGTCTTATAGAACTCAATATCTTGTTTTTGTTCACCTCCAGAGTAGAAGAATGATGTATCAACCGGTCCTGGAGCAACACAGTTTACACTAACACCTTTTGGAATCAATTCCTTTGATAATCCCTTGGAATAAAACTCAACTGGTGCTTTTGTACCTTGATACAATGAATACAATGGAGTATAAGCAGCCAATAATGAAGTGACCAAAGTAACAATCTTCCCATTTTGATTAATTCTACGGGCTGACTCTTGTAAGAAAAAGAAGGCAATTTTATTATTGACGGTATCCATTGATTCGAATTCTTCAGCAGAAAACTCAACCATTGGCTTCTTCAATACTTTACCAACAAAGTTAAGACAAATATCAATACCACCATCAAAGAACTTTTCACCAGCTTCGAAAAATTTACTAACATCTGATTCGTCATCTAAAGCTCCTTGCCATAATTCAACTTTTACTGACTTTGATAATTTTTCTTTCAAAGCTTCGGCATTTGCCTTATCTTTATCTGAGTGGAAGTGTAAGAATAAGTTACATCCAAATTTAGCTAACTCTTCGGCAGTTCCACCACCCATATTCTTAGTACCTCCTGCAATGATACAGTTTTTACCTGAGATTTTTGCTTCACCTTTTAATTCAATTGACATTTTGTTAATGATCAACTGGAATTGACCTCAATTTATACTTCAGCTTTGTATTATCATGGAACGGTATGATAGGCTGTGGTTGCTTTTTAGTGGAGAATTAACTTAAATAATCGTAAATTATGTGAAATTACTTATTCGGTGATACGTCCCAAAAGGGTAACTCCCGAGAAGTCTCCTGAAAGATTTCTTTGATTTATTCGTTTCATCATTAAAATCGGTAAGTGGGTCGGTGGAACAGCCCCATTGGGTAATTTCCTGTTGGTTAGGCTATTTGTCAGTATTGATATTAGGTTTGGAGTAAAAAGTTGGTGATAAAGGGTCAATTGGATCATTGAGGATGTGTATAATCTGCGACATGGTCCAGAGCTTCGTCTAAGTTGCTGTGAAGGGATTTACACTTTTGACCAATTATATAACGTTGTGAGACCATGGCCGTAGGGTAAGGGCACATGAGGGTTAGAATATAAGGGGAGCAGATATCAGGGCTACAAAAGTGAAGAGCAGACGTCAAAGCACATGGATAATTGAGATGAGAACTTATCGTTCCCTTACTGTCTTCATAAAATTTTGTCTATGTGAGTTATCAGTGTAGTTATGCGTCATGTCGAGGTCAATTGTGTGTCAGTGTCGATTGTGTGTCAGTGTGAATTGTATTTGACTTCATATGGGAGTTTGCTTGTCTCTTGGTAATCCTTGCGAAAAGTAGAAAATTGGTAGAGTCTATTTTGGGTCCTAATGAAAATGAACGGGAGTAGTTCAAGGTGTCAATCGAAACATAAGCAGTTTAATGGAGGAAACATGTTATATATATGCTCCTGAATGTATGTTATCTGTTTTATGCCAATAAGGTGGCAGCCGTGGCTTCGTCCGTGATCAATATAAAAAGAAAGATCAAATCACGTGATGTCTGAGATGGCTGCAAAAACCAGAAAGTTGATTATGAGTTGATGAAATCATGTCAGTATAACAAAAATTAGATCTTGTTTATACTTCTGGAACAATTTGGTGTTTGGAGATCTTAAGAGAGGTATTGTTTGTGAAGGGTTGGCGTTTACTTTGGACTTTAGTGAAAACGAAAGAGAGCATTTCCAGATATCAGGAAAGCAGCTTGATGGAGTGAGAGGGTACAGTCGATGTCTTGTTTCACTCTACCGACATACTGGACGTGGAAAGTTAGCTTGATCTGGGGTAGAAAGCCTTTTGTCTTTGCAACGAGTACAGCTATGTGACGGACATAACTATGTGACGGACATATTTATGGGAGGTGATTATGAGACAGAGTAGACACAGAGTAGAGACAAAATCAGAGACAAAGACAATCACAGAGACAGAGACAATCACAGACACAATCAGAACATCCACATCTATTTCTTCTTCTTGTTTGAAGTTGAATTCTTTGGTAATTCCTTAACAAAAGGAATGAATTCAGGTTCTCCAGGAATATACTTTCTTAACACTTCAGGAATCTTTAACCCATCTTCAGTTTGGTAATTTTCCAAAATACAACATAAAGTTCTTTCAGTTGCTGATAAAGTAGAATTCAAACAATGAACGTATTTCTTTTCTAATTGGTTTTGTTGTTTAATACCACATCTGATTTCCAAGTTTCTTGATTGATAATCAGTACAGTTAGAACATGAAACTAATTCCTTATATTCTTTTTGGAATGGGAACCAAGCTTCTAAATCATATTTCTTAGCAGCAGCATTGTTTAATTCACCAGAAACAATACCAACAACTCTATAAGGTAAACCTAAACTTTGGTAAAATTCTTCACTTAAACCAATCATTCTATCAAATTCTTTCCAAGAATTTTCTGGTTCAGTTAAAACGAATTGTTCAATTTTTTCAAATTGATGGACTCTAAAAATCCCCCAAGCATCTTTACCATGACTACCAGCTTCTCTTCTAAAACATGATGAATATCCAGCATATCTAACAGGTAATTGTTCAGAAGGTTTTTCAAACCATTCATTAGCATGTAAGGCACTAATAGGTTGTTCAGATGTGGCAATTAAATATTTTTCATCTTCTCCATCAATAACTTTATATAATTCTTCATCGAATTGGGATAATTGAGCAGTCTTAGCCATGACTTCTTTATTCATCATAACTGGGGCTTGTAATGGAGTATAACCATTCTTAGCTAAGAAAGATAAACCATAATTAATTAATGCTTGATTTAAGAAAACCCCATATTGTCTTAAGAAGTAACCTCTATGACCAACAATCTTAACCCCTCTTTCAGGATCATAACCATCTAATCTTAATAATACTTCGTGATGAGATAAAGCGGCTGGGGATCCAGTACAACTGGCAGTGGCACCAACATCTTCTAAATCTTCAGGTTTCCAGGTTCTAACCATTTCGTTGTTATCTTCATTTTGGGAGTCAACTACTGATTCATGAACAATATTACCAACTTGATTGACTTTGTACTTCAATTGTTTGTCAGCTTTGGCTTCATCTTCGATCAAAGCTTTCTTTTGTTCTAATAAATCATCCTTTTCAGCTAATAAGTCCTTAGCATCTTCTTTGGCTTTGAATTTTAATCCGATATCTTTTTGCAATTTGTTGATTTTCTTGTTGAGTTCATCTAAATCGTATCTGATTTGAGTCCATTTTTTGTATTCGGCGATGATTTCATCAACGATTTCTTCAGAATCTCCTCTTTTCTTTTGGGACTTCTTGATAGCTTCAGGGTTACCACCTTTTTCGGTTAAAAATGAGTTAATGTCTAACATCCTTGAAAATTTTTTTTTCAGTTCGCGAATTTCTAACGCTAATGATAAAGAGCGGTACTGTTTCCACCCTGTTCTCACTATTTAGGTCCAGTCTTTTACCTACGGAGTCGCACTTTTACCAATCCAGTGGCACCCAGTCGCACTATTTCTCCCTAAGTTGAGTCACAGAGGTTTCTCATGAACTCACTCATTCATGATAGGAAACTAGGCATCATTTCACCCCTAGAATTCTCCAAAACCCTCATTGAATCCACCTATATATCCCTCCATCCTCACAATACCAATTACCATTCCAATGGGTCGATAAATTGTCTAAGTCTTGAAAATCATGAGTTTAAATATCTTCTCAGTGGTAGTGCTGACCTGTCTATCAAGTTATGGGAAAGTAGTGAAACTAGCGATGAATTTCTTACTAATTTGGACTCAGGGTTTGATTTCTCCGGCGAAGAACCCATTTCTTCATTGAAATCCACCGCCAAGAACCAAGGTTTAAGACTTCTAGGTACTATACCTCGAAAGACTGGTCATGACTTTGGAGTTTCCTACGTCCAATGGTGGCCCGTTGATACCGGAATGTTTATATCATCGTCGTTTGATCATACTGTCAAAATATGGGACACGAACGAGTTCTCCATCATTAAAGAATTCAATTTGAATAATAGAGTATATTCCTTCGATATCAAGAACAACCTTATCGCTATAGCATCGGACCAGCCGTTCATCCGATTGCTAGATATCAATTCTACTTCCACTGCACAAACCATAAAGGGCCATAAGGGAAAGACCATTACGGTGAAATGGCACCCCAAGGATGAAAATATCCTCGCTTCAGGAGGTTTCGATGGAGAAATCAAGATTTGGGATATAAGAAGAAGTAACAATTGCCTTTGCCGATTAGATATGCTAAACACATCCAACTATTATAACGAAGACCTCACGAAGGAGTCCATCAAAGCCCATTCAGCACCAGTAAATGGATTGGTTTGGGATAAGTTGGGACATACCCTTTTCAGTACTGGAAATGACGATAAGATCAAGGTTTGGGATATGTTATCGAATTATCCACCTAAGAATAAGTTGATCAACTTCGGACCATTGACCAGGAATAAGTTCCTTCAAAACTTACCGTTAACCCTCAATTATAACTATGAGAACGACTTACAGTATATTATCTTTCCTAGTGATAATGGGGACTTGTTCTTCTTCAGGACAGTAGATGGGAAGTTGGTTAAGAGGATAAGACAAGATAGTGGGAGGATAGTATCGTTGGCAATGGATAGACCTTTCAGTAATGAGTTTTACTGTGGGACGATTAATGGGGATATACTAGGGTTCAAGTCTTATTAAGGACATTGGGGCATTATGAGAGAGTTTTGAGGTCACCAAGATCCTCTAAAACTGCCAATTAGCACTAATTTTATGACGAAACGAATAAACGAATAATGATCTTTCTCTGGTTGCCCACCACGATATTCTAATACCACTGGGACTAATTTTTCTCACTACTCGCACCCCATTATCTACGGGCCCTCTCACTGCCCTCTACGAGAACCTCCACCACCTCACCCTATTTGATTCCCATCGTCAAACGCGATTTTTTCACCATGAAGATTAAGTTAAAAATACACTTGATACCTATCAACCTTAGCACCGTCAATACCACAAACTTAGAAGCTTATGGTGTAAGGAAATTCCTTCATTTAACAGACCCCACCATCACGTTGAAGGTTTTGTGTAACAACATTCATGCCCAATACACTAGACTTTATCCACGAGATGAGATCTTGGAAATTGAAAAGTTTCAAAGCTCTGATAAGTGTGATTTGGATCCTGAATTCGTAGTTGGTGATATCTTAGAGTCAGGTGATGACTTAAGAATCTTAATCAACAACAGTCTTCCAGATTTGACCGTCAATGGAACATTCAATGCTACCTTCGATGTGGCTGCTGGTACAGGTGCCATTAACCATGGAACTAATGGCCATGGTATTACAGGAAGTCATGGTACTGGAGAACATTTAACTTCCATGGCTGCTCCCAGTGTTCCTTACCACGATCTCCAGAGTACTCCATTGATCAAACCAGCACCTTTATTGATAAACGAATCAGTTCCAGGAACCAGCCGAAAGAGAAACTTGGAATTCTTCGAAAAGGTGGACAACCATCTTCCTAAGAAGAAGACCGTTCCTGTTAATGATAAGATCAACAAATCCATGGAGAAATCGTTGGAAAATATCACTTTACCACCACCAGAAATAGTTGATGAGAAGATCATACCCGTGAAACGAGACCATAAGAATGGTAATGGGATCAGGGTTACTTCAGGGATGTTGAATGTTCCTATGCATACACAAATGGAGACTGAACAGGTTTTGAATAGATTGGAGAAGAGTCAGTACGAGAGTAGTGATAGTGATATGGACACGTCTGGCGATGAACTGGAAGAAGAACCAACCCAAGAGCAAGTAGAAGCAAAAGAAGAACAAGAACCAGAAGTAGTACCAGAAAAACAGCCATTACCACCAAAAAAACAAGAACAGCAAGTACCAAAACAATCAGTACAACCAGTACAAGTACCAAAACAATCAGTACAATCAGTACAACCAGTACAAGTACCAGAACCAGAACCAAAACCAGAACAATATCAAAAAGAAGATCAAAAAGAAGATCAAGAGGAACAAATTGTCGATGAAGACAAAAAAATTAAAAACCAAGACCTTCCCCCATCACCAACTAAATCCAAATCATCCCCCGATAAATCTAAAGACACCTACACCCATGAAGAACTCATCTCATACCTCAAACAAAGGAAACCTAAAGAAACCATTCAAGGTAACGGCAGAAACAACTCCATTCTCAAGAACCTTAAAATCTCCATGGTACCTGATAAAGTTTATCCAACAACCAAGGAAAGACGTAGAAGTAGTAATAAAGATCACATGACAAAAGAAGAAGTAATACAACAAATCAGTAAAGTTGAAGAATCCAGTGAAAGTTCAAGTTCCAGTTCCAGTGAAAGTAGTGAAGTTTCTAGTGATAGTGATAGTGATAGCGACAGTGACAGTGATAGTGATAGTGATAGTGACGACTCCAGTTCCAGTGTAATCAAATCAGTGAACTCCGTGTCACCGAAATTGGCTGCAAAAAAAACCGTCGCGATACCTAAAACAGTAATCAAAAGTGGGACCAAAGAGCCTGTGAAAAATCCCAAATCACCGCCAACCAAAGAACCTAAAGCATCACCGACGGTTCAACCTAAACCAACCAAAACAACACCTAAAGTAACGAAGGTAACCAAGACCAAACCACCAGCAACCCCAGCAACCCCAGCAACTCCAGCAGCCAATGCACCCACAGCATCTAAATCTAAGGTGCCAACTCCGAAACTTAAAAAAGATGTTGAACCTGAAAAGCCTACATTCATCGATAAAATCAAAAAACCTATTCTCAATTCCCTCAGTGACTTAACCAAGAGTGGAATCCCTG
Source organism: Yamadazyma jaroonii (assembly GCA_943733655.1). NCBI lineage: Eukaryota > Fungi > Ascomycota > Pichiomycetes > Serinales > Debaryomycetaceae > Yamadazyma > Yamadazyma jaroonii. The sequence goes on from CALSDN010000004.1 coordinate 751,217, forward strand.
CTGTTAAAGATAAATTTTCCACCACCAAGCCTATAAGTAAGGAAGCTCAAAAAAAGGCCGATAGTGATAGTGATAGTGATAGTGATTCTGATTCTGATAGTGATTCTGATAGCGACAGTGATAGTGATAGCGATAGTGATAGTGATAGTGATTCGGCATCAGACTCCGGATTCATCAAACGTAAACCTAAGAAGAATTCAGGTTTCAAAGCTCTACTTAAAGATGGTAATAAATAGTGCCGTTTTACAACCGCGTTCCCCACAGAACCGATACCTCGGTATTATTTTTAGTATAAAGAGTGTCGATAATCTCTCGCGAATCAGAAATGTCTTTATACCCTAATGATCCTCAACATATTGAGGCCATTGTTTCAGCAGTTGTAACTGAAGATGAATCCCTTATTAGTTATGGGATTCCTCTTCCTAACACTGATCAACCAGGATATTCAAATATCTATAGGAATAAATATTCACCGGATAAATTACTTGAGACCATTCATCCTTCTTTAGATACTTTTGCTGCTACTTTTAAACATTCAGTAGCAGCTCATGGTGATAAACTTTGTTTTGGATCTCTTGATCCTTCAACAAACACTTATCAGTATGAAACTTATAAACAGATTGATAATCGTCGAAAGAATTTTGCTGCCGGTATGTTTTATGTATTGAAGAATAATAAGTTCCAACCATCACCAGAAGTTCAACAAAAGATTCAAAATCATGGTAAAACTGATGAAGAATCTTTCATTGTATCATTATTCTCCCATAATAGAAAAGAATGGTGTATTACTGATGTAGCTTGTTCAACTTATTCTATTCTTAATACTGCATTATATGATACTTTAGGTCCAAAGACTTCAGAATATATCTTATCAACCACCAAATCTCCTATTATTGTTTGTTCCGGTGATAAATTGAGATCTTTGATTGATTTGAAGTTAACATACCCAACAGAATTGGTCAATTTAACTACTTTAGTATCAATGGATGATTTTGATTCATCCTTAATTGGTGAAGGAGAAAAGGCCGGACTTGCAGTTCATGCTTTCCATCAAGTTGAAATTTTTGGTAAAATCAATCCAGTCGATGAAGTACCTCCAACTCCACAAACTCCTTATTCGATTAGTTTCACTTCAGGAACTACTGGAGCTAATCCAAAGGGTGTTATTTTATCCCATAAAAATGGTGTAGCTTCATTGGTTTTCTGCTTAACTAAGAATAATAGTAGATATAATCAGGATAAAATCGGTGATAATCCAACTAATTATTATTCTTTCTTACCTTTAGCTCATATTTATGAAAGAATGAATATCAATTTTGCTTTATTAAGAGGTTTCAAGATTGGGTTCCCATCAACAACTAATCCTGCTAACTTCTTAACTGATGTTCAAGTTATCAAACCTCATGGTTTATTACTTGTTCCAAGAGTCTTAACCAAGATTGAAAGTACTTTAAAATCACAAACCATTCATAATAGTGAGAAACCCGTATTACAATACTTATTCAAGAAATTAGTTGATTATAAAGTCAAAGAACAAAGTAAACATGATGGTGCAAGAGGTGAATCATTCTTTTATGATAAATTATCGGGATTAATCAGGAAAAAATTGGGTTTTGATAATGTGATTTCAATTGGTTGTGGGTCAGCTCCAATTTCTCCTGATACTATCAAATTCTTGAAAGCCATTTTAAGTGTAGGTATTTCTCAAGGATATGGATTAACTGAATCCTTCGCTGGAATTTGTTCAACTCCATCATTTGATTCTAATCCTGGATCTTGTGGTCCTCCTTCAGTTACTTGTGAAGTAAGAGTTAGGGAAATTCCTGAAATGAACTATCATATTAATGATGAAGGTGGTCCAAGAGGTGAATTACAATTAAGAGGACCTCAAATCTTTTCAGGTTATTATAAGAATGCTGAAGAAACCGCTAAAGCTTTAGATAAAGATGGTTGGTTTTCAACTGGTGATGTGGCAAAAATTGATGAATTAGGTAGAATTCATATCATTGATAGAGTTAAGAATTTCTTCAAATTAGCTCAAGGAGAATATATTTCACCAGAAAAGATTGAAAATATTTACTTATCATGTTTCCCATTATTATCACAAATCTTCGTTCATGGAGATTCTTTACAAACTTATTTGGTGGCTATTGTTGGAATTGAACCAGAATCCATTAAAGGATGGATTAAAAAGAATTTTGGTGATTCAGTTAATGATAAAGATATTCTTGATTATATGAACAATCCAAAAGTTAAAACAGTCTTTGTTAAAGCCATGAATAAGTCGGTTGATCCATTACTTCATGGTTTTGAGAAAGTTCATAATGTTTTATTTGACTTTGAACCTTTGAAATTATCTGATGATGTTATCACTCCAACCATGAAGGTTAAAAGACCTATAGCTAAGAGATTCTTCAGTAAACAATTAGAGGCGTTGTATGAAGAAGGATCATTGATTAGATCAGAGAAGTTGTAGATAGAAATAAAGGACTTTTTATGTATTTTTGTCTCTGACAGGGCCGCTCTCTCTTGGCCTGTTACTAAAGATATACTTAAGCGTGCTCAAGCTGTTATACTTGAGATTCACGTACTTAACCTTTCATATTCTCAAGCTGTTATATACTTATATGGATTCATAATACCATGGGGATCATAGTGATGTTTGATTTCCTTCATCAACTTAATCTCAATATCATTCTTAGTGTATCCGACATAATTCTTCTTTTGGAATCCCAATCCATGTTCAGCAGAGATCGATCCCTTGTGTTCTTGGATCCATTGGTAGATAAAAGGTTCCAACACACTTTCAACGGATTTTGAATATTCACGAACACATACGTTTAAGTGTAAGTTCCCATCACCTAAATGACCATAACCAATGGCTTCAACTACAGGTTTAGAGCCATCTTCAAAATCTACTAATCCTTCACCTCTTAATCTTTCACTTGAAGCTTCTACCAAAGAGTATAAATCATCTAAAGGTAAGGAAACATCATATTTATAAACCCCACCATTCATAGTTGAAGCTTCAGGAATGGATTCTCTCCAACTCCATAAGTTTCTTAATTGACTTTCATCTTGAGCAATGATTCCATCGTTAACAAGTTCAGCTTCCATTTGGTTAGCTAAGAAAGTTTCTAATTTTTCATCATCATGGTCTTTGTTGGATCCACTAGTTTCAATTAAAACGTAGAAAGGATATTCATCTTCAAGAGGATGATCGAGTTTTAAATATTGACCAACTAACTTCTGAGAATTCAAATCCATAAATTCAAAAGCCGATAAAATCTCTCCCAACTCTTTCTTACTTTCAATGAAAACTTTTTGAACCATTTCATAGCTTGATACTCCCAAAAGGGCAACATTAACCGACAGTGATCTTATAGGACATAAAATTGAAACTCCAGTGATGATACCGATAGATCCTTCGGATCCAATAAATAATTGTTTCAAATCAAACCCAGTGTTATCCTTTCTTAAGGAGTTCATTGAATTATAAATAGTTCCATCAGGTAATACTGCTTCTAATCCCAATACTGTTCCATGTAATGAACCGTATCTTAATAATCTTAAACCCCCAGCATTTGTGGCTACAACCCCACCAACATGACAAGATCCTTTGGCACCTAAATCCAATGGGAATATATATCCATTATCAGCTAAATAGTTATCAGCAGTTTCCAATATAACTCCGGCATCACATTTAAAGATCCCTGAAACTGGATCAAATGAACGGATATTATTCAAATTGGCTACAGAAATGATAATTTCATCAAAAATTGGATTGGATCCTCCAACTAACCCAGTGTTACCTCCTTGAGGTACTACGGGTAAATTATTAGCATTACAATATTTCAAAATCATCGACACTTGTTCTGTGGTTCTGGGTTTCAAAACCAATTGACTTTGTCCTCTATATTTTCTCATCCAATCTTCATTATACCCCAAACAATCGTCTCCGGTAATAAGACCTGATTCATCTTTCAAGATCCCTTTGAAAAATTCGATATCTGAGTCATTAAGTTTTTTAAACTTGTCGTTGATGGAAACTTTATCTTTATAAGTTTCTGCAGTCAACGGAACAGATGAATAGAGCCTGGTGGGTCTAAACACTGGTCTAAGTGGTCTAAACAAGTTCTTTGGTAGTTTAAACATTGAAAGTTTTGACTCGCACCTAATTAGATTTTTATTGGTCGTGTCACGTGAGTGGGTGCAAAACACTTTAGTATGTGAAAAGATTATGGTTGTCAGTTGTATGTTGTCCCCTACCATGTCTTGTCTTATTCAATCTCTCACGTTAGTTTCTTTGTGGTCGTTAATGGTCGTCGTCGTCGTCGTCGTCGTCATTCAATCATCATTCTTTTGAGCAAAATCTTCAAGCAGTAACTTACCTACCTCATTAATGTGTTTAAACCTTTTAGGTCCTATAGATCCTCCACTCATCCACCGAGTGACTATCAAAATCACATTATAAACATCGCTTCTTTCAATAACCTTCAGGAGTTCCAGTCCTGCTCCACTCTCCCCACAATCGTAATGTCCTGATTGAACATTCATCCATTCTTTATCTTTGTCTGCTGTCCTCCAAGCATAAATATAAGCATGGGAAGATGATTTCACTAATCGTTTATGATCTTGCTTAAATAACTCAATTAGTGTTGGTATTTGGTTGGAATTAGTTAAGGAAGTACATCGACCTTGAAATCTTGACTTTCTATCGACGATTATCCTGGTTTCATGCCAGTTTCTAGGTTTCATATCGTGGAATTTTTCAATTACCGCGACAATGGTAGTAATTACTACCACTATGAATATGCGTCGACCCATCCGCTGCTATCTCGACCTAATGTTTTTATCGCACATTTCTCCCAAGTGAAAAATTTTAATATGATTTACTTAAAGACTTTATTGAATGTTATTGATAATTCCGGAGCTCAAGTTGTGGAATGTATCAAGGTGTTGAGACATAGTCCCAAGAACTTTGCCAAAATCGGAGATGAAATTACCGTGGTAGTAAAAGAAGCCAAACCTTTATCAGCCAGTATAACTGGACAATCAGCTAATAATAGAGTTAAAAGAAGAGATATTTGTAGAGCTGTGGTGGTGAGAACAAAAGCTCCTTTAAGAAGACCTGATGGGTCTACTGTGAGGTTTGATGATAATGCATGTGTGTTGATAAATAAGAATGGAGATCCTTTGGGGACAAGAGTTTCATCAGTGGTAGCCAAAGAGTTAAGAGATTTAAAATATAGTAAAATAGCCACTTTAGCTCCTAAGACGTTTTGATTTGGGTGTTACCGGCTACATCTACCTCATCTCCCCAGAGTCTCCTTAATGTACATAGTATTAATTACCAAAAGATCCTATACAACTCTCTAAACTGGAAACAAACTCGTTCAATCCCTTATCTACCAATCCATCCAAAGCCTTTGTGGCATTCAAAATATTTCTAAACTGTCGACGTCTTTCATTATCGATATCTATCGAATTCAAATACCCGTTCATCTGATTAATCAAATCTCCTGCCCTTTCAGGCTTATAAGGAACAGTTTCAAACTGACCAAACCGATTAATAGAACTGGAGTGTCTCATTCTGGTCAAACTGTCCATCAATTCCACCAATAACTCATTCAAAGTAGTATCCATAGTTTGAAGCTTGGTTGAAATCTGATGATTCACTGACTTTAACTCCTCAATATTATCCCTGTTCAGCGATAAAATAACATCAGTTTGACTGAATAGTTGGGAGATCTCTCCATTGAGCATAGAGAGTTCTCTATAATCGTCCATACCCCACGGCCCGTTTCGTTACTTCCCACACCGATTCTGACTCAAATGCGCGGGTCTTCTCGTTGAAAAAAATTTACACGTAATGTCAGTTGACAAGAAACTCAATGATTTGAAGCTCGAATCCAACCCTAGTGAATCCGCTAAGGTTGTTGATGAAAGTAAAGCTGGTAAAGCTGGTAAAGCTGGTGAAAAGGTTGAAAAATCAGGTAAATCTGCCAAAGCAGCCAAAAAACCTGCCAATCCTTTATTATTAGACCCACAACCTGAATTCATCGATTACCGTATTAAAATGTTTGATGAATTGAAAGCTAAGTATGATGAAGATGTAGCTTCAAAACCAAGAGAAGATATCAAAATCACTTTGAAAGATGGAACTATCAAAGTTGGTAAAAGTTGGGAAACTAGTCCATTTGATATTGCCAATGAAATTGGGAAATCCTTCAGTGAAAGACAAGTTATTTCAAAGATTGATGGAGAATTATGGGATTTAACCAGAGTCTTAGAAAAAGATTGTTCATTAGAATTTTTGGATTTCGAACATCCTGAAGGTAAACAAGTGTTCTGGCACTCATCAGCTCACGTTTTAGGTGAAGCTTGTGAATGTCATTATGGTTGTCATTTATCTTATGGACCTCCAACCAACGATGGGTTCTTCTATGATATGTCTATCAACAATGGTGAAGGTGTAGTTACTCAAGCAGATTTTGGAAACTTGGAAAAAGTTGCTACTAAAGGTATCAAAGAGAAACAAAAATTCGTCAGATTAGAAATGACTAAAGAAGAACTTTTAAAGATGTTCCATTATAACAAATATAAAGTGGAATTCATTAAAGATAAAGTTCCTGATAATACTTCCACTACCGTTTATAGATGTGGTCCATTGATTGATTTATGTCTTGGACCTCATATTCCTCATACTGGTAGAATTAAGAGTTTTAAAGTGTTAAAGAACTCATCATCATATTTCCAAGGTGATGCTACTAATGATTCCTTACAAAGAATCTACGGTATCTCATTCCCTGATAAAAAATTAATGGATGAACACTTGAAATTCTTAAAAGAAGCTAGTGAAAGAGATCATAGAAAGATTGGTAAAGAACAAGAATTATTCTTATTCCATGAAATGTCTCCAGGATCTGCTTTCTGGTTACCTCATGGTACTAGAATTTACAATAACTTATGTGAATTGATGAGATCTGAATACAGACAAAGAGGTTTCGAAGAAGTTATTACTCCTAACATGTATAATTCTAAATTATGGGAAACTTCAGGTCATTGGGGTAATTATAAAGAGAATATGTTCACTTTCGATGTTGAAAAAGACCATTTTGGTTTAAAACCAATGAATTGTCCTGGTCATTGTTTAATCTTCAAGAGTAGAGAAAGATCTTATAGGGAATTACCATGGCGTGTTGCCGATTTTGGAGTCATTCATAGAAATGAATTCTCTGGAGCTTTATCTGGATTAACTAGAGTTAGAAGATTCCAACAAGATGATGCTCATATCTTCTGTACTGAAGATCAAATTGAACAAGAAATTAAAGGATCATTTGATTTCTTACAAAAAGTTTATGGTATCTTTGGTTTTGAATTCAAGATGGAATTAAGTACTAGACCTGAAAAATACGTTGGAAGTTTAGATACTTGGAATAAAGCTGAAAAGAAATTAGAAAATTCTTTGAACGAATTTTTAGGTGACAAATGGGAATTAAATCCTGGTGATGGTGCTTTCTATGGTCCTAAGATTGATATTATGATTAGTGATGCTTTAGGAAGATGGTTCCAATGTGCCACTATTCAATTAGATTTCCAATTACCTTCCAGATTCGAATTAGAATTCAAATCTGAACACAATGACAAAGAAGATTCTATTTCAAGACCTGTTATGATTCATAGAGCTATTTTAGGTTCTGTTGAAAGAATGACTGCCATTTTAACCGAACATTTCAAAGGTAAATGGCCTTTCTGGTTATCACCAAGACAAATCTTGGTTGTTCCTGTTGGGGTTAAATTCTTTGAATATGCTGAAAGCTTAAAAGAAAGATTAGTTAAAGAATTTGGTTTCTATGCTGATGTTGATGTTTCTGGTAACACTTTACAAAAGAAAGTTAGAACCGGTCAATTATTAAAATACAATTTCATCTTTATTGTTGGAGATCAAGAAGAACAAGAACAAAGTGTTAATGTTAGAAATAGAGATATCCAAGAAGAACAAGGTAAGAATGAAACTGTTAAATTTGATTTAGTGGTTGAACAATTAATTAAGTTGAGAGATGATAAGAGAAGAGATAATAAATTAGTATAGAAATCATTTTGGTGGTTTAATATATCTATCCTGTAATGGAAGGTTCACTCTTACACTCTGTAAATTCTCACCATCTGTGTGGGTTTTGGTGGATTTTTTTCACGCTGAACTTTAATTTTCGCACCCATTTCCACCACTTCCTGCGGTCTAACATTTTCTCACGCTATTCGTCCCACTAAATACTTAAAACCTCGCACCTGATGTCTGACAACCCTTTGCTTAATAAATTATCAAAAGACCAATTCAATGCTTCAGTGAAATTCTATGAAGCTGATTCACAACTTTCTCATGAAAATAGAGTCTCCTTAGAATCCCATTTGAAAGGAACTCTCCTCAAAATAGGTCTTGTGAGTTATACTGTTGCTACTTTAGGTTTCTCAGGTCCTTCAATTTATAAAAGATTCTACCTTGGGGGTCCCACAAAACTTATTCATCGTCCTTTCTTATCATTCTTAACAGGTGTTTCTTCATTGATAATGGGTAACGAATTGGCAGGAAGATATTACTACCAGAGGAAATCTGAAGAGTTGAAATCTCAAACCCTTGAATACGATGCTTGGAATGCCATGGAAAGACATCAATTGTCTTTGTTCTATTTATATTATTTAAAGACCAGTCAGGACGAGAGTTATAAGGTGAAAGATCCCAGGTCGTTCAGGTCTAACGATTTACACCAAGTTCATTACAATCCTCCAAAGAAGCAACCTAATCCCAAGCCCATGTTTGGAGAGAGCGAGGCTCCAGCTATGGGCTCCGAAGGTTCTGAAAGTATAGGCTCAGAAACCCTTGACCCACAGTCTAATGGGGCCTTCGGAACTTCAGACTCTGAACTTTCCACTTGGGAACGTATTAGAATCGCTAATGGTTACGGTAAAAACTAATGTACATATATTTAATGCTCTAAATCCTTATCCAATAGCTCTCTTGTAGACTCAACATCCAACTTCCCTATCAAGTTATATATTGTGAAGTCAAAAGCATGGGCCCATTTCCCATACTTGGTAGAATTGTAGCTCCTGAACCATTCCATATAATCCAACCAAACGTTCTTATTGACAAACAAACATGTTCTTAGCTCTAACATCACGAAACTATAAATAAAAAGAATTCTTAAAGCAAACAAGTTCTTATTCCTAGCCAAGTCCAAGAAATCATCACAAAATCTCGTCAACAATTTGAATAAACCAATTGGTGAATCGAGTTCATAACATCTTGAAAACCCTTGCTTGAGGTGGTTCAAATTAGAATTTAGTATATCCACTTCTCTGGAGGTGAATTGATTCCTGGACTCTTCCAATTGACTTTGAAGTTTGTTGATCAAGTAAAAATCTTGAGTTGTATCTACAGCTCTCATGGCCAAGAGAGTAGAAACTTCTGAATCACCTAATGACGAGAATACATAAGTGGTCTTTGTTCTTATAACCGAGCATATAGTAAGAATATCAGTATCCAAATCCAAATGTTTACCTTCGACTTGTTTCCCATAACAATATTGGAACTTATCATCAAATTTCATTAATGGTGTGGTGTTATGACTATGTAAAGCAAGGAAAAGTAACACCATCATCACTCCAATGACAAGAGCTTTACCTCTTTCTGAAGATAGTTGCCCGGTACTCAACTCTTCATTCAACTCATCAATAAGTCGAATTAAATAAATGTTAGTCACACTATATAAAGTTCTACTTGAATAAAGAAATGATTTATATTGCAGGCACTTCAATCCCAATTGAAGATTGGGTAATCCTTTGAAATCATCTAGAAAATTTAAGTTGGTATCGAATAATTTCCGTTGAATCGAATCCAGAAAATGGAAAGGATTGCGTAGTTGGTTCTTGAAAATCAAGGATTTCCCCGGTTTAGGATTTGGTAAATCGCATATAACCCAAGAGTTAAGACATCCAAAGGCATACACTGCCAGTCTGACCACATGTGAGGATTCAAATAGATTGGGGATGTCTACAGTGGTAAGGTAATGCATGGGTCCGTTGATGAATGACGTAAATTGTAAGGTATAGATCTTGAAATGTTTCAAGATTTTTACTTCAAAATTGGAAATTTCCGTGGGTGATTGTTCTCTATCCTCCAATGATTTGATAAGCTTGTTGGTGTACCGGTTGTTAGGTTTCTCAAGGAACTTTCTTTGTGAAGTGATATAATACACACATTCTCTGTTAGTGCTTGTACAATATTCACATTTAGGGACCATCTCATTGCATTTGATTCGAAGTTTCTTACAACTAATGCAGCCGTTTCTGGACCTTCGTGTGTGTTTCGGTCTCTTGCCGGTGTGTGTAATGGAGACAGCCTGATCTCCCTGTATGTTTGGAGTCGTCAGGATAAGTTTACTTCTGGAGTTGATGGAAACAGAATCGGCTATGAAGTCTGTATAGTTATTCGGGCTGTTCAAACTGGGAGTCGTCATATCCACGAAGGATAGTTCTTCATCCTTCGGATTGTTTGACTGACTTGCATCCATGAAATTGTGCGACATGATTACTTGAGACATATGATCTATTACTGTGGAGTTAGAAGGTGATTATTTGTAGGACTCAGATCAGATCAGAGTTATTTCGAAAACATAAGCTTGATCCTGATCATGAGGACATACTTAGATCATGAGTCCATTCAAATTAGTTCATTCTTAGATCATGGGTTCACATGTATAAATTCTCAAGTCTCAGTTCATATGGCTGGATCATAATATCGAAAGTGTATGACGAGATCAAGACGCTTAGATCATCAATCAAAACTCTTGGTAAACATCACAAGTCATAGCCACAGGTCAAATTATCTCTACCATCCTCACTCTTCAACCTCGCGTTACGTATTAGATTTCGCGAACTTCAACAACATGGACTTTGGAGACTCAGGAGAGTTATATACTATAAGAAACCAATTCTATACCTGGCAACATCATAAAGTGATTGATTACTCAGTAGAACAATTCACTGATGTCAATCAATTGAAAGTTTTGGAATACAAAGTCAGATCAACCATTGCTATTGGTAAAGATGCTTCCAAGTTGATCGAAGATGGTAAGACCAAATTCCCAGGAAATGAAGAATTATTCTTATTATTATCTGCATGGAATGACTTACATTCATTTGGAACCGATGATTCCACTTATTTTGAAGATATCAAATCACCAAAATTCGAATTACAAGCTATATTGACCAGTTTATATTTAGTGAAATTCTTTAAAAACATAGATCAAGGTATCGAACTTTTGGTTAGTTATATTGATAATTTGAACGTTTTACAAAAAAATGAATTAGAACCTTATTTGGTTCTTATCCAACTTTATCTAGTTAAAGGTAACTTCAATCAAGCTAACAAGATTTTCAATAACTTCAAGAGTTTCCCTGAAATCTTGAAAGACGATGTCATTTATCATGTTATTGAAAGTTGGATTTTAGCCTTAAAGGGTGAAACTGACAACATCAATAACTCATTTTACTTCTATGATGAATTATTGGCCAATGACTTTGATAATGAGTTAGATAGATTCAAAATCTTGAACGTTTTATTCGTTTTGTCATTGAAATTGAACCATTTACCTGAAGCTCAAGAGTTCCAAAATCAACTTGCTGAATTAGGTATCAAAAATGATGATTTCTTAGCTAACCAAATAGTTATGAATTATTTATCAGGTAAACAATCACCTGAATTGATTGAAAAATTGACTGAACTCAATCCTGACCATCAATATTTGGTCGATAGAAAAGATAAGAACGATAAGTTCGACCAGATTGTTGAAAAGTATAAGGTTGATGTTTAGAGTTATAAAAGATTTAGTTTTCTCGTCTCTAGTCTATGATATATGGGGTGTGATGGTCAGTGTGATGGTCCAAGTTACTTCGGTGGTGGTAATTGGAGTTAACTCGATGGTGGTCGTTGGAATAAGTCGATGGTGATAGACGAGTTGAACTCATACTTATCTTCGTATGCTTCTTTACTCGACTCTCAACAGTCGTTTACTAATAGAAAGATTATTCCATAATCAGAAAAATCAACTACCATAACCCTTGTTCCTTTATTCTCACTTCGTCTCCCTCATGTCACTCCATTCACCCTTTTACCTGGGGTTGTAGTGGTTTTATAGTCCGGACTTATCGGTCAAGATTATTAAGCATATTAGAAATCTCAATCCCAATTACGGAAATGTGACGCGGAAATAGGTTTCAGCAGATGGAGCTAAGGGATACTCAATGGAGTGTCCCTTATTGTCCAGTTTATAAAAACCTTCTAATGTCTCTTAAACATTTCATCAATAATGAGTGAAATATTCGTTTCTGGTGCCAATGGTTACATTGCCCAACATATTATTAAGATCTGTGTTGAAAAAGGTTATAAAGTTGTTGGAACTGTCAGATCAGCTTCCAAAGGTGATCAACTTGTCAAAGACTTTGGTGACAACTTCTCCTATGAAATCGTTGAAAACATCGGTGAACCTAATGCTTTTGATGAGGCTTTGAAAAAACATTCTAATGTCTCAGTATTCTTACATACTGCTTCACCTGTTAGACTTGAAGTTGAAGATGCTATCAAAGATATTGTTGAACCGGCCGTTGCCGGTACCATCAACGCTTTAAACGCCATCAAAGATTACGGTGTTAACGTTAACAAAGTTGTTATCACCTCATCATCAGCTGCCGTTATCGATGCTTATAATATGACTAATCCAGACGGTGCCCTTATCACTGAAGAATCTTGGAATCCTATTCGTGATGAAGATGCTAAAGTAAATCCCATGTATGCCTATTTTGTTTCCAAACGTAATGCTGAAAAAGCTGCTTGGGAATTTGTTAAAACTCAAGATGTTAAATTTACTTTAAACACTGTCTGTCCAACTTTGATTTTTGGTCCTCAAGCATTCGATGCCAATGTTAGACAAAACTTGAACAGTTCAGTAAAATTTTTAACCAATCTTGTTGACCAAGGTCCTGATGCTGAAATTTTTGCATTCGATGGTACCTATGTTGACGTAAGAGATGTTGCTAAAGTCCATGTTCATGCTTTTGAAAGTGATGTTACTAACTTCAGATATCTCCCAATGACTGAAAATTACTCTTTCCAAACTTGTGCTGATATTATCAATGAAAAGATTCCTTCCTTAAAAGGAAAAGCTGCCATCGGTAAACCAGGTTCAGGATTGGATGTTGCTAACAGGGTTTACCCTTGGGATAATTCAAAGACTATGGCCTACGTGGAAAATCCCATTTCTTTAGAACAGTCTGTCCTCGACACCATCAACCAATACATCGAGAACAAGTAGTTCTAACTTGTCTTGAGAATGCACTTTATAAAACAAAAATAGATAGACTTATAGTCCAATCCATTATAGATGTTCTTCGCCTCTTGACGCTAGATTTTTCGATACTGCAGTCTCTGAAAGGTTGATACCGTGAATGCTGTGATCCTATGCAAAGCCAAAATAATATATTCTGTATAATAAAATAGGTGTGGGTCGTTCCACCGTAACAAGTCCAGCTAAGAATCCTCTCACATATCATGAACCCATCACCAATAATACGCTATACCCTTAACCATGTCAAAGATGCCATCAATAACTTTATCTCATGACTTCCTGCTACACAAAAAAAAACTGGAAAAACTGTGAAATTCACAAAAAATAGAATTAAAATACTCCTTCACTTAACGTGCCAAATGTACATTTAACTATAAGCTCTACTCATCATTTTTAACGATCTCACCTTCGTCATTTAATTTTAACCCTTCAGCCATTAATCTCTTTTCGATTTCCTTCAATTCATTTTCTCTTTCTAATAATTCTTTACGTTTATTAATTAAATCTTGATGAACTCTTTCTTCGAATTTTTTCAACCTTTCTTCTTCTAATTTGATTTGTTCTTCCTTAGCTAAATAATCATCATTAATAGTTGATTGGTTAGTTGTATCATCAAAAGAACCATTAATATCAGATTTAGCAGCTTCATTAACCACTCTTTCACCATTAATATATTGGAATTCTTTTCCACTTAAAGCTTCAGTACGGTAATTTTCATAAATAATATCATGAGTGATTTCTTTAAATTCATTCAAATGAGTGATTAATAAGATGTTCTTCAAGATAGTGAAATCATTATATTCTGGCATCTCAATATTAATTGGTTTAGAATTGATTGGATTACCAATTCTTAACTTCAAAACATCTTCATCATTAGTTCTAAAATCATTAGCCCCGATTATTGCAAATGGTAATAAACTGTTTAAATATTTATTGTATTCAATAATTTCATCATCAATATAATCTTGTTCATATTCGAATTCATTAAACTTATAATAATTTATACCATAATGTTTCAAATCTTCCAAGATCAATTTCTTGTTAAGTTTTAACTCATCAGCAGTTAAACTATCACTTTTACCAATAACAGGAATTAAATTCACTAATTTATTAATATGAAGCATAAATTGAACATCAATTTCACTCAATCCATGACCTGTTGGATTGATCATATATAATAAAACATGGATTCTTCCATCTTTGAATCTTGGATTTCTCTTAACTCTACTCTCTTCTAATAAAACTTCATCATATTGGTGTCTTATAAAATCAACAATAATCTTAAAATCTTCATCACAATTGATTGAATTGGCAAAGTTTGGGGTATCTATAATATTTAAAGAGATTTTGTGACCTTCATTATCTTCTAATTCGACGTTTTCATGTCTTAATGTTAATTTTTTGGTGAAAGGATCTTGATCAATAGTTGAAGATGTTGGTACTATAGAATTTCCTCCACATAATGAATTGATGAAACTTGATCTTCCCATACCACTTTCTCCGATCACCATTATACTGAAATTGATGGATTTCTTCAAGATCTTCTTCTTCCTTAAGGCGGCAGAACTAGTATTTGAATCATGGTTGTATGACATGGTTGAATATTTGTTTAGATTCAAATCGCGTCTTGACGAAAGATTTTTCAGGCGGTCACGTGAGAGAGTGAGGTAATACAAAAAGGCAATGTTTATTGATATTGTGAAGGGTAGAAAGGTAAGGACGCTCTCAAGTAACTTTCGAAGTTAATCGAATGACAACTCCAAAGATATGGTTACCTGAAAAAATCTGAAAGAACTCATAAAAAAAACCTAATCTAACCATCTCTTTGATTTGGCAGCAGTGCTTAAACTGGCTTTGGTGACTCTGTCTTTTGGAGCATATTTGATACTTGGAGTTGGAGCTGGGGATGCCCAATTTGCTTTGGAATTGATAGTATATGACCAACCTGGTGTGATAGTACTTAAAACCACCGGACTTGGACTTGCGGAGGTATAATAATTGACAGAACTTGTTGGGAATTTACGAGACCAACTTTCGTCAGTTTTAGCTTTACTTCCTGGTTGGGTTTGCATTGGAGCAAAACGTGTTTTACCTGTTTGTAAAGTATAAGGAACAGTGAAAGATTTTGAATCAAAACTTGAAGCATCAGCACCGTTTGTTTGAGCTGGAGGAGCAGTACCAGTGACGGTATTCTTCACAGTCAAAGTATTAGTTGAACCCGTCATATCAGTTAATTCAAATCTATTAGTATAATGGATAGTAGCTGCTGAATTAGGGAAAACAGCATATATTTGGAAGAAATAGTATCCATCATCAGCTGCTGAAGCTTTAACTGAAGCTGTGTATTTGTTATCATCCAATGATTCAGCTTTCAAAATGGTAGCAAAACATTCGATGGATGATGATGGTCCAGTACATAATGATATGGTATATGTTTTAACTTTTGATAAAGAAAATTGATCATCATCATCATCAGTAGAATCTATCCATTTTATATCAACAGATGCTGAACCTCCTGAGGCCGAATATGAATCTCCTGCCTTTGGTGCTGTGATCGAAACATCACCAAGTACTGTAGCAACTAACAAAAATATTGTTAGGAAAAACATTGAATTTGTGAATTTGTGTGATAAGCGGATGAATAGGAGTTAAATTTAAAACTGGTGTATCGGATAAAGTATGTTGATTTATACTAAAAGTACCTAAAATAGCTTTTTCTATGGTAATGCAAATGTGAAACTCTGGATCTGTTTATTTGAGCAGTGAGAAATTTTTGATGGCAGTGTTTTGCTTGACTTCCTAAAATAGAATAATGCGACCGTGGACGAGTGGCTAGCTTGGATGTAGAGAGGGTAAAATTTCAAGCAAATACATTAGGGACGATGAATCTCTGACAATCGAGTTCTCTAAGCCATGGATTATGGAGATCAATCATGAAAGTCTATCATAGCCATTGACTGAGATCAGCTTCCATACCAGCCGTACATAGATAAGAGAGATCACTCATTTATTCATTAGCCCGCTAATCTTACTATATAACTATTTAATATCAATATATGGCAAACCACCGGGCAAGTCATTTCCAGGGCACAGTTGAGGTTTAGATGCCTTGAAATTCTGGAAATACTCTGATGATGACACCTCTTCAGTTTTGGTTTGAGATTTGGCTACAGTTTCAGGGGATTCGATTCTTGCTCTATGTTTCTTCTTATGGGGATTAGAATCCCGTCTTTTGTGACTTCTTGATGATAAGTCTGGTTTATCATCCTTCTTGTTGATATTGAAAAGATAATAAGCAGTATTAGGAATGATAGTCACTATACTAATAAGTGTGTCTTGTATCATTTGGGAGATTTAGCAGGTTCTCTTATAGGCTGGGGTACTTGAATGAATTACTTAAATACTGAATAGATTGGAGACTTAGACTTAACAGGGAGACTAAACAGAAATTGGTGAAGTTCAAATGTCAAGATAGATCAACGGAAGAGAAGTCAAAGGTATTTAAATAAAATAAATTAATAATCCTTCGGGCATCCATGTGATACGTTTAGACCGATTACAAAACTCCGTAGGGAGTTAAATCATTTGCCCACCAGGAGATAAGCCTGTTGATGACGGGAGCTTAGTAAATCCCGTACCTGAAAAAAATTCATGGAACATGCGGATAGTAAACGGCTTCAATGGGAAGATCATTAGAGTCGAAAAAGAGTCCAGAGGTTAGACAATGATGACTTTATAATCTTTCTCTATGTACAAGGTGTCTCTTGACCTGAGATCGAGACACTGTTTCACGGTTTTTGGCTGAGGTGAAAAACCGTATCAACCAACAGTTACTCCAGGACATTTTTTTTTAAACGGCTAAGGATTGTTTTAAAGCCACTTTGGAAGATGACTGGACCTGAATTTGAGCCAACTATATCGAAAACCTTAATATGGTTACAATGATGTTTTTAAATAATAAACCCAAAGTGTTGATGGGGACGTAAAAGAAAACCCGAACTAAAGAAAACCTGGACTTAAATGTTAACTGGGCAAACCTTTCATTATTTACGGCTTCGGTGATAATTCGCCTTCGTTTTCGGTATGTCTCTTTACACCCGAAGGAACTTTATGGATCAAGATATTTTCCGAAGGTTCGGTATAAAAAATTCGGTGAGAGATGAACATTTTAACGGACTTACATTGAACTACATCCTCGGTGAATCACTTGGAGATGATCTGATTGATTGAATCTATAACCGATTGTTCTAAAGAGATAAAATCACCTAACAATTCTCTAGTCTTGGAATTATCAACTTTAACTAAATTCTTCATTATTTCTTCTCCCGATCCGGGTTCACCCACAGATATTTTACCCTTTAATGAAGGAATGTTTTCATTGATGATATCCATAGCTTCTTGAACACAGAATGGACCTCCCACTACAACATATCTGAAATTGGTAACGTCACTTTCAAAAGCATGTAAATGAGCTTTGGCAACATCCCTTACATCAATATAAAATCCACTTCTGGCTGGAACTTTCAGTTCATCGGTACCGGCTTTTAAAATTCCATTCAATATTTCCGAAGATGTATTTAAAGTTTCCTTCAACCCTGTTGGGAATGCCTGAGGTCCAAACACCAATGTTGGATTGACAGTATTCATGGTGAAATTTGGTTTTTTGGTTTTAAGGAATTCCCAAGCAGCTTTTTCAGCAAGTGCTTTCGATCCCAAATACCCTACTCTAGCATTGGCTTTAGATTCCTCAAAAGTTATATCATTCCAACTTTCTTCAGTTAATGGAGGTGAACTAGCATCTCCTCCTGAAGCAGAATAAACTGCTGCCATAGAAGAAGTAACCACCACCTTTTCAACTTGTGGAGCATATTCTTGGATTGATTTCAATGCATTCTTTGTACCTTCAATGGCAGGTTTCAATAAATCATTCTCCACATCAGTTGTATTATAATGGAAAGGAGAAGCTGTATGTAAGAATACAGTGACATCAGTATGTTTCTTTAATGCTTCATCAAAAGCTCCTGGAACAGCAATGTCCTCAACGATCTCATATTCGAAATCAACCAAATCTTTCTTCAACTGTTCACCCTTTTCAATTGATCTAACTGATCCAATAACCTTATAACCTTTTGATACTAATAATTTGACAACATGTTGGGCAATAAATCCCGAAGCTCCTGAAACAAATACTTTAACCATGGTGTTGGTTGTTGATTATTTGAGTATTGTGAGCTTCTTATATGCTCCTTTCACTTCGTGACGCATTCAAGGATTTACCCAAACAGGAAAGATACGTTCAACAATCATATCCTAATCGGTACACTTCCGTCCACACACCGCATTATGTGATTCACAATAGCATAAGCAACATATTAATTACTCAATCCGGATTTGACACGAGCCGATGTAGTAGTTATCTATTGCAATTCAATAGGGGCAACTGAGGTACAAGAGGGGGGGACCATTCGAACAATTTTTCAAATAAATTTCAACATTCTTTTGTTCTCGAAAACAGTCTTAAATCTCAATGGCTTGAACATGGTGCCTACTACCCGTAAAAGCCGTCTGAATGTGTCCCAAATCTATACAGACACTTGCAGATCAACTTCCATTTAATTCCTTTGATTCCGGATCATTACAAAGCAAGATAAACTAGAAAAATCCAAAATTCGATTATTCAATATTCATAAAGGGAAATTCCGCTACCGAGGCTAAATATGGGTTTGTGGTCTAGAGGTATGATTCACGCTTAGGGTGCGTGAGGTCCCGGGTTCGATTCCCGGCAAACCCCTTGACTTATTTTTTTCCAAGTGGCTTTTCGTAAATCATCGCGCAATTATACATTAGTAAGTGTGTTAAGGTTTGAATTAGAGTCTAATTAAGATAGATGACCTTGAAATGATGTTGATCTAGCAAAATATACTGGATTTTTAAACGTTGGTTCCTTTACTTTTTTTTGCAGGAACTCATAGGATCTGAGGGAAAGTCCGAAAAACAGGATGCTTACCCCATTTAGGTAGCTGCACCGCATTGGGATGATTATCAATTACAACAACGTGTAAATTCTCTGACTTCACAGCATCAACTACGGAAACCATATCGATCCGACAGCAAGGAATTCTTGACCGAAAAGTTGGACTCAAAGTTAAAAAAAATCAATGAGTCAGTAATCCGACTTACAGATCAAATCTCGGTAAATTTTACCGCTTTCCGTATCGAGATTTTTCAAGTAAAACACATAAAATCCTCTTTTAATCGTTCAAGATCACTTCTATATCATTACCAACCTATCGGGATAGGTTCTAAGACCTCTAAAGCATATAAAAACCTATCAGTGAAGTGATAATCATCAATTCGGTCATAAACGATTTTACTCTTCTTTTAAAGTTTCATCGGCCTTAGTAAGATATTCCTGCGAAAAGTAAAATTGTATATAAATTCTGACAGCTCCTCCTCATCGGTCAAGATAAGTCAGTAAACTAAAGATGAGTCAGGATAATACACAGTTCGATAAAGAGAAGATAGAGGAACGGAATATTGGTGGTGAAGAAGAAGAAGTTGAAAATAGTGAAAAAGATTCTGATACTGAGACTTTAGTATTTGATAGAGGATACTGTTGGGTTATATGTTTAGCATGTTTCTTGATAAATTTCGGTACGTGGGGGATGAACTCAGGGTTTGCCATTTACTTTTCAGTTTATCTTAATAATGATACCTTTCCAGGAGCTTCAAAAATTGATTATGCGGCTATTGGTGGGTTAGCTTTTGGTACCACTTTAATCTTCACTCCACTTATTAATTATTTACAAGGGGTCGTTGGGCCCAGGGCCACCATCGTCATAGGAAATTGCTTTCAATTCACATCTTTAATGTTGGCTAGTTGGTCAAGACATTTATGGCAATTATATTTAACCCAAGGACTTATGCAAAGTGCTGGATTAGCCCTTATTTCATTACCAGCAATGACCATATTACCTCAGTTTTTCAAAAAAAGAAGAGTTTTAGCAGGTGGTTTAGCTACTGCCGGTTCTGGGGCTGGGGGAGTGGTTTTCAATTTAGGAATGCAAAAAATAGTTGAAGTAAAAGATGTATTTTGGGCTCTTCGGGCTCAAAGTATTATATCCTTTGGTCTTATTTGGATAGCTATCATTTTATTCAGAAACAGATCAGAACATCATAAGATCGAATTCACTTTCTTCGATAGAGAAGTGGTTTCATCAATAGGATTTTATCTTGCTTTGATATATGTCATTACCTGTATGTTTGGATATGTGGTTTGTTTATACACCTTAGCCAATTTCACCACATCTTTAGGATACAGTGAATATCAAGCATCCATTGCATCAGCTATGATTCAAGTTGGTTCATGCTTCGGAAGACCTTTAATCGGTTTACTTGCTGATAAATATGGTGCCACCACTTTAGCTTTCGAAGCCTATGCATTATCTGCGGTTTTTGTATTAGCTATGTGGATTCCAGCCAGAAACTATGCCACAGTAATGGTATTGGCATTTATTCTTGGAGGAATCATGGGAACTATTTGGGGGACTTTTGCTCCTCTTTTAGCTAGACTAGTTGGAATCAGAAAAATGAATGTCAGTTTTTCTATGCTTTGGGCATTCTTGGGTGTTGCTGGGTTAGTATCACCCGTGATAGGAGTTTCGTTGGTCAAAGATATTGTTGGACCAACTCAATACGAATATTGTGCATTATTTGCTGGAGTTTCCTTTGCAGTATGTGCTCTAAGCTTATTTTTGTTACGTGGATTTGTGTTAGCAAGAGATGTTAAACTTGATTCTGGAAACACTGACCATGATCTTCAAGAAAGTATCGCTGTCAATGTTTCAGTAGGACAGATGTTAAAGCATAGTTTGAGGTTTAGGAACGTTAAAGTTTGAAGGGGTTTAAAGCATAAACGAAAGTTTTTTTTTTATTAATATTGGGAATTCATTGAACACTCATAAAACTGTATATATCAATATATGAAAAGTCTACGAACAACTCTGGCTTGAAGAAACAGGTGAGATGAGATGTGGTGATACTTAACAAGAAGTCGCACTGACAAAAATTTGTAAACATGGCAGATGAGGTGAAACCTGTAACGATAGATTCTACCGCCACTGGACCTATTGGTCCCATAGAAATAGTGGAGTCTGATAACAATGGTGGAAATCAAGTTAATAATCAAACCCCTATCGTTGAAACCATCACAAATGAACCACGAACTAGACTAATAGTTATATATGATGGAACCAGATATCAGTACACACAAATCCAAATTGAAGATTTGAAAGGTCAACACACGGAAATCACCGAACTCAATGATATACAGAAAGACAAAGATTACTATTATTTGAATTTATGTATCGAATATAATGAAGATTTCGAAACCATACTAAGATCATATAGTGAGCTAGTCAATGATGAACCATGGATCAATAAATTCAAAGAAATCGGATTCCACATAACGTTTGATTCCAATAAACAATCATGGAATGAGTTTGAAACGGAAAAAACGGAATATTTCACATTAATCGATAACTTGAAGAAGGTCAAATCTAAAGTAACTCAAATATCTATCATAGATAAGTATGATATCAGTGTAGCATCTTATGATAATGAAGAATCACAGAAATTACTAGAAGAAATACAACAAGATATAGAACCGTGGGATAATTTGGAGATCCTTGATTATGGGAATAACCACATGATGTCTTTAAAAGGAGTCAAGTTTCCGGAAAAATTAGGAATTTTGAACATTGGAGGAGGTTCTTTGAATAATTTGGAAGATATACAATTCCCCAGTAACCTTACATCGTTGATATGTAATAATAATATGATCACATCCATAGATAATGTGAAATTTCCCCAAAGTTTAAAGACATTAAACCTTCAAGGGAACCATTTATACTTTTTAAATTATGTGGATTGGCCCAAAAACCTTGAACATCTTGATATTTCCAATAATAGAATCGATAATATAAGGAACATAGAGTTTCCTTCAACTTTAAACCTGCTTAACATTTCATTCAATCCCATAGATAATCTTAAAGGATGTAAATTTCCTGATAACTTACACCATCTTGACATTTCCTTCATCCCTAATGAATCCATGACAGGTATCAAATTCCCTGACTACTTATATCTGTTGAATTTACAACAATCAATGACCAATACCAGAGGTCTTAAATTACCCAATTTGGTTAAGATATTGAACTTAGGTGGTAATGGAGTCAATAGTATCAATCCTTTGAAGTTACCCAATTCAATCGAATACCTTAATCTTAATAACAACAATATCAAAACCTTGAACAAAGTGATATTCCCAAGTAATTTGAAGAAACTCTTCATTGGCAATAACCTCATCACTACCTTGAAAAATGTAGTCTTTCCTCAATCATTGGATGAATTAAATATAGAAATGGATCCTGAATTGGTTGATAATGATAAAAGAATCAGTAATTTGAAAGATGTTATCTTCCCATCAAACCTTGAGGTTCTTAATCTCAGTTATCAATCTATAAAGACTATAGAAAGTTTAGAGTTTCCTCTTGGTTTAAAATCATTAGATTTGAGCTTCAATGAACTTAAACTTCTAAGAAACGTTGATTTTGGGAACATAAGGAGTTTGAATATCAGTGGTAATCAAGAACTTATAGAAATTGATCAAATCTCCATACCTCCAACATTACAAATGCTTATGATACCTTCACAATTAATGGGTAATTTACCTGGCTATATAATAGAGAGGGCTAATAATAGAGAATTGGAGATAATGAAATCCTTACCCTTTGAGAGTTGACCTTTGAAGGACAAGACATGAAATATACGAAGTTGAAAGACGGCATCACTCCCAGTTACGACCTCTCTCTCAGTGACGACCTCTATCCCAGTGACGACCTCTATCCCAGTGACGACCTCTCTCTCAGTAACGACCTCTCGATAAAATTCAAAACTCTATGAATCTTATATTAATATACATGACCTATTCATCATCTTCATCAGAAGAATCATTCTCTTCAGCTTCCTTCCTTTCTAATAATGCTTGTAATTGAGCATCTTCAGTAGCAGTAACAGCTTTTGGAGCCATAGTAATCTTACATTGACCACCTGAAGATTCAATTGATGTGGTTATTTTTGCAATAGCTTGGTTTAAAATTTCAATTCCTTGATCTTTATCTAAAGCTTGAACTGATATAACATATAAAGGAGCAGCTACTAATTTAGCTTTAATTTGCATTTGATCAGTTGAAACAGATTCAGCTTCAGTTAATGCTTTCTTAATAGCATCAATACCTTCATAACTAAAACAACTTACTTCAACATCAGCTCTAATCTTTATAGCTTGAGGAGTTAATCTTCTACTAATATATAATTTTAATTCTTCTAATATTTTTGGATTGGAATTTTCAATGACATCATAAACTGATGGATCAGTAATGGAGATCTTAAAAGCATCATAAGCATGTCCATATTTTCTACTCAAAGGCCATCCAATAGTTTCATATAATTCTTCTAAAGAGATATTAAATTTTTCAGCACAGTGTCTTAAAATTGAGTGAACAGCTTTAGATTTATTATATCTTTCGTCACATTTAACGATATCTTCAGCACTGACTCTTCTCTTGGATAAATCAATATATCCTTTTTCTTTATCAACTCTTAAAACAACTGCTACTTCATTTTTACCTACTCTGATTAATTTTTGAATGGAACGGATTCTTCTTCTTGATAATTCAGATAATAATACCATTCCTTCGATGTTATCGTATTCTAATAACTTAACATAGGCCCCCATCTCAGCAATTTCTTGCACGTTGACCATAACAACTTCATCCACTTCGGGATACTTGTTTTCATAGAATCTACACTGGGATGAACTCATAGTAACTTCTCAATGAAAAATTTTTAAAAAATGAGAAAATTGATTTAGGACCGATTATGTAAGCAGATTCCCTCTAAGACTGATTATGTAAATGCTTATGTAAGCGATTACAAAGAAGTAAAGTTAGTTTAGTGTTTGTGGATTTTGAAAGTCAAAAACATGGATGATGTTAAGTTCTTAATAAATGAAAAGTATAAGTTGGTTGATGTGCTTGGGAAAGGATCATATGGAACTGTTTGTTCAGCAGTTGATAATAAAACATCGAAATGTCAAATAGCCATTAAGAAAGTAACTAGAATATTTGAAAGGGAGATATTGATGAAGAGAGCTTTGAGAGAATTGAAGCTTATGAAACATTTCAATGGTCATAAGAATATAATTTCACTTCTTGATTTGGATTTGATTGCACAACAACCTTATGAAGGGTTATATTGTTATCAAGAATTATGTGATTATGATTTAGCTCGAGTAATCTATTCCACCATGCAATTTAGTGAATTTCATATACAAAGTTTCATTTATCAGATATTATGTGGATTGAAGTACATCCATTCAGCTGATGTGATCCACAGGGATTTAAAACCAGGAAATATCCTTGTTACAATTCAAGGAATATTGAAAATCTGTGATTTTGGGTTAGCAAGAGGTATAAACACCGAATTTTTCATTGTAGGTGATACGAAACCACAACTTATAACCAATTATGTGGCTACCAGATGGTATAGAGCCCCAGAATTGATGTTATCCAAGAAGAATTATGATAAATCAATTGATTTGTGGTCAGTTGGATGTATTTTGGCTGAATTATATGGAAGAAAGCCAATTTTCATTGGTAAAAATCAATTGAATCAACTTCAGGAGATTTGTAAAGTGTTGGGATCTCCTTCCAAGACATTGATTTTCAAAAATGGTTGGAATATCAATCTTTTGAAGTTGAACTACACTAACACTGGATTATCGTCATTATATCCATTTGCTTCATCCAAAGCAATTGATCTTATGGAGAATTTGTTGACTTGGGACCCCAATCAAAGACTCACAGTAATAGATTGTTTGAATCATTCATTTGTATTACCTGTGAGGGACTCAACCAATGAACCTTCATGCACAGATATATTTGATTTCTCTTTTGAGTATGATTACATAACAATTGATGAGTTGAAGGATAAGTTACAGGCAGAAGTTGAGTTTTTCAAAATTCAAAGATTAGGATAATATCGGCGTTGAGGTGCGAAATCTGGGGTACTGACACATCAATTGACAGAATGAAGCATCAAGTTCTTGTCACATCCTTTGACATGATTGAACATCATCAGCTTCTCAGCCATAACAACTGCCACATGGTATAGTTAATTCTCAGGCAACCCCTTGCATAATCACTAACTCTACTAATCCTTCATCCGAGCAATCTCATCATGATATCATCGAACTAAAGACCCATAATAGGAAATATCTACGGGGTAAGTATCTTCCACCCTAACAATTCCATTACCGCTCCCCCAATTAGGTTTGTTCTCACGGCAACTATAGGTAAAACAATAAACCCCACAATTTAGAATCAATCAAACAACCTCGGCTCGTTTGTTATATATTAGAATACAATCGCTGCTGAAAAATCTAAACAAGAATTTTTGGGTAAAATGACAAACTACGGAGATCACACAGATTTTAGAATTTTAAAGTTTACTGTAAAGATTGAAGGCAGAGATGATGAGATTACCGTACCTATTTACGGGGCTGAAGAAATCTTAATGGCAATTCCCGAAGGTACTAAATATCAATCAACTATTCATTTTCTTGCATTGAAATCATTAAAGAACTTTGTTTATACTCAAGCAGCTGTCAAAGCCGGTATTACTGTCAAAAAGACCGTTACTGAATTAGGGGACTTTGAACCAAGAGAAGAACCTTATTCAATTGAATTTAAAGAAGATCAAACTCCTTCAGGTTTCTTCTTTAGAGGTAAATGTCCGGTTAAAAGTACTTATACTCTTGATGGTGAAGTTGTTTTAGAAAATAGTTGGACTGTTGAAGTTACCAAGTAATATACGACCATATTTATTGATAATCCCGTCTCTTGTTTAGCCTCGTCTCTGTTAAGGCTACGACATTTTCTCCATACTTTTTGATAGTAGTGCGACTGGCTGCAAATGCGAATCAGGGATGAAGAGACCAGCAACTCATTGTGGATTATGGTACACTTCCAATGGTTCTAAATTGACCAAACAGATCAAAGATTCATTTTCTCATTCCATAATCCCTGGAACACGAATCCTTGTTGGTCCTCATGCTGGTTATACTTATAGTGATCAACAATTGGGAGAAAGTTTTAGTGTGTTAGATTTGACCAATATAAAAAGGATCTTTATCCTTGGACCTTCCCATCATGTTTACTTCAAGAACTATGTCACTTTGAGTCCATATAAATCTTATGAAACTCCCTTGGGTGATTTGGACGTCGATACTGATGTTTGTAAGAAACTCGTCAAATTGAGTAATCATTTCAAATTCATGGATGAAGACACCGATAATGATGAACATTCGTTTGAGATGCATTGTCCTTATATTGCCTATAAGATCAGAGACTTCAATAAGGACTTTGATAGTGACTTGACAGACCTATCAGGACCTAAGATTATACCTATAATGGTCAGTTCGATTGATGAGACCTCAATAACCAAAGTGGTAGATTCGTTATCACCATATTTCCAAGATAAGTCCAATGCTTTTGTCATAAGTTCAGATTTCTGTCATTGGGGGTCTAGATTCAATTATACTAAGTATCTTACCAAGAAATTAGACATGGACTTAAATAATTTAGAGAAAGTCTCATTGACCAAAGATGATTTAACGTCAGTTTCTTCCATCAATGGGAACTTACCCATCTATAAATCCATTAGAAACCTCGACATGATATCGATGTCTATAGCATCTTCAGGATCATCAAAAGAGTGGTATGATTATATAAAGTTAACCGGCAATACGATTTGTGGTCAAAAACCTATTTATATTGTCTTAAAACTACTTGAACTTCACCAAGAAGGGAAATTTAAATGGTTGGGTTATAGTCAAAGTAGTCAAGTGACCACATATTTTGAAAGTAGTGTTAGTTATGCCTCAGGTTATGTTTAATATTATGCTATTTAATCTTTACTCTCACTTAAATCATCAAGTTCGATGTTTTCCGTTTCTTTCATTTTATCGAAATTCCTTTGGTGCAAGTCATGATCATCGATTAAGAACTCTTTCAATTTCTGTTTGGTGATAACGATAGTTTCATCCAACATTCTTTGACCTACCACCATTGCTGGTTTAATGAGATTTAATTGATACATGGCATATCCTACACCACCAAATAACAACACTAAGGTGAAGAATATAGGACTTCTAATCACTGCTAAGAATTCATTCCATCCTAATACCACTATAATAATATAGATATAATAAGGAATGGAGGTTACGTGTTGAATGATCGATCTTTTGGTTTCGATGTATTTGGCATCGATTTCCTTTTTAAATTTGTTCAAAATATCAGTTTTCTGTTCTTCACTAATAATATGAGAGAATTTGTTGGAATCTTCGTCTTCTTCATCGTCAAAATTATAATTTTCATCATATTTTTGTACCAAATCTTTATCGAAAATGTCGTAATCAGGAATGATTTCTGTGGAATCAGATAACTTGATCATACATAACTGAGGAATCACTTTCAAAGCAAATAATCGAGCATTATTGAAGTTTTTATCCAACTCCATTTCATTATTGTACAACTTTGGAATACCATTTTCATCGTATCTGAACTTTTCATCGAACCTGTCCTTCAAAATGTTCAAAATACTATCTTTGGATAAGTTTTTCTGGATCAATTGATAAAATTTAACCCAAGCTTTGAATTTGAATTGATCAATTGATGCTGAGGTGGTGGTTTCATCGATTCCCAAATTGAAATTGTAAGTCTTAGTAGTTTCGTCATAATATGCAGATAACAAGTTATCTATGATTTTCTTGAATCCGGATAAAATAGAATCCCAGGTAGTTTCACCAATATCATTGATTTCGAAAACTATCAACTTATTCAATTGAGATGATAATTTCTTAACTAACTTGGAAACAATTCCATTCAATTCCATAACTTGTTGTTTGGCAACTATTTCATTGATTTCATTATGTAAATCAGATTCATGGGTATCAAATTTGATTTCATCAAGAGAAATCATGGTTAAATTATCTGAGAGTTGTTTCTTACTTGATTTAGTCAAGATATCGACTCTATCGACGAATTTCTCATCAGATTTCTCTGCCATTTTATCCTTGAATTGTTTCAAAATAGTGTTAATGATCCGTTTACTATGAACATTGAACAATTCTTGATACTTATCAAGGATCTTATCCTGAAAAACTTTCTGTTTACTTTGGAAAACTGAAGAATTATACTTTGAAGCTGAAATTTCAAACTGATCTAAATAATCATCTTTCAAATCCTTCATCAATAACCCTATTTCCTTATAATCAGTATCTTCTCCAGCCTTGGACAATAACAATTCATTATACTTAGCGGTGAATTCCAAGAAAAGATTGTTCAAAATCTCATCACATTTGAATTTAGCTACTAAAATTTGCTGTGTAGGTAAATCTAAGTCTTTGTTAGAGTCAATTTGTTCCCAACAATTAGAAGCATACATGGTCCAACCATCAATTGGGATATTATGGTGATAATTTGGTTTCCAAAGATACTCAGAATCATCAGGGTTAACGAATTTATCACCTAAAAGTCTAACATCACCTTGGAATTTCTCTAATTGTAAGATTTTATGGCTCAAAGTATGGAATTTTAAGTCAAAGAATTGATCAAACTTCAAATCTGATAACTCACTAGGTTTATTCAAATCATCCCACATCTTCTTCAAATCTTGTTTGATGGTAGCAGCTAAATTTTCAATTGGGGTTACTCCCACGTAATCTCTAATGACAAATAATAATAACACTTTATGGTCATCATTACCTGATAATTTGGTCTTACCAAATAACGACAAGTTTACTTCAAAAACCGTCTTTAATAATCCCATATTAGCACCCTGATACAAACCAATCTGATGTTCCCAGATATTGATGATTAAGATTTCACTGGTTGAAATGGCGAATAATGCCGATTTTCTCTCGAAATCTTGATCTTCACCTCTCTCTCTACCATCAGTTCCTTCAACATCCATAACAAAGATATTTTCTGCTTTCTTATCTTTGATAGAAGGTTTACTACTATTAATCATGGGGGAATAAGCTAACCAAATCCCTTTAGTTGTTTGTTGTCTTCTATTCTCATCCATAACATCGAAATTTGTATTGAATAAATTGTTCAATAATGTTGATTTTCCTGTCAGTTGGGATCCAAATACCGAAACAATATGATAATTATTACCAATTGATCCAATAGGTGAGGTTTTCTCAATATATTGAATGATCCGATCATTGAAAGTCTTGGACTCATCAATAACTTGAACGGCATCGAACACCACCTGTTTGTCAATTGGTACAAATGATGAGTTGGATGACGAATTGGATGGTGAGGTTGATAATTCTTCTACGTCTAAGTGATCTGTCATTACTTTGATCTTATGATAAAAAAAGGTTTCGCACTAAATCCCCAACAAAGTCGTTAAATGTCGTGGACTCGTCTACAGTAAAATGTCGTCGTAAGGTAAAGTTAATTCGATGAAATGTCGTGTGTAACGTTGGTGAAATGTCGTCACAAGGTTAATGAATTTATCTATATACATATTTACACAAAAATGAAGGTTAGAACCCTTTGGAGATGATGGAAAGTCGAGAATGATTAGCTCTTTGCATTCCTAAGTATTCCATATCGAAAGTACTCCTTCCTTTAGTCATTGATCTCAATCTATTCAAATATCCAATCATTTCTCTTAATGGAGTATGAGCAACTACTACTTTCTTATTCTTGATACTGTCGGTATTAGAAGTGACGGGGAGATTAGTGTCTGGAGGTAAATAAATTTTACTTGACTCTTGAAGAGCCCAATTGATGAGTTCAAGATTCTCGTTGGTTTCATCTTGAATGGATATGATGGTAGCATTACATCTTGACGTCAAATCATGAGTCACCTCACCGAGTTTATCTGACGAGATATAAATTTTGGTTTCCATGATAGGTTCTAGAATAGTAAAGTTGTCGGGGGGAATGGATTCAATGGCTTTAATGAAGACTTTCCTTGATAAATCAAGTAATCTAGAAGGATTGAAAGTTTTATCAGCAATAGGTGCATTCCAAGATTTTACTCTAATGGCCATAGAATGTAAGGGTAATCCGTATAACTTCCCACCAATGGATAATCCAACAGTTAAACCTTGAACGATATTATCATATATTTCATCAATTGAGAACTGTGATTTCCATCTCTTATTATTAAAGTCTTCTATAACATCAGCTGGAGATGCTGATAATGGAAGTATAATGACATTATTATCATATTCTAATAACTCGCTACCGTCTTCAGAAGCAAAGGAACTTTCTTTGGCATCACTTTCAAAACTATCAACTTCAATCTCAATCGAATAATTTGAATCTTCATCGATTGATTTGATGGCTTTATTGATAGGATTGGTCAATGTCTCTTTATAAGAAACCACAATGTCGTTGAAAGTGATTTTAGCTTTCATATCTCTGATCAATCTATCTTTAACAATCTCCAAATGTAATTCACCCATCCCACTCAAAATCGTTTGACCCAAATCTTCATCATACATGACTTTCAATGATGGATCCTCTTTGAGGAGTGATTGAATACATTCATTCATATATCTCTCATCACCAGCAGTCAAAGGTTGAATAGAAGTGTTAAATAACGGAGGTGGAATCTCAATAGGTAATAATTTCAAATTCTTTTCAAGGTCACTAAAGTTCTTATTTAAAGCTCCATGAGATACTAAAGTATCCCCCGTAACAATGTCTTCATTACTAGCTATGACCCCGATATTACCTGAAGAGATCAGTTGAACAGGTAATGGTTCATCTCCATGCATCAAAAGAAGATTTCTCAAAACATACTTTTCTCCTGTACGGGTGTTAATGAAAGGTTTGTTAGCGGTCAATTTCCCACTGTATACACGGAAGAAGGTCATGACACCTCTAATAGGGTCAGTAATAACTTTAAAAGCCAAAGCTACGGTCAAATTATCATCATTATTGATAAGAATACCTTTGTTGGTATCAAGCTTAATAGGTACTTGGACTTTTTCATGAACCTTCTTCTTAACTCTTTTAGTGGAAGTTATTTCAGGAATATTGATTTCGGTTGGTGACGGTAAGTAGTTAGTGATTGCATCCATCAAAGGTTGAATCCCAATATTCTTGAATGCCGAACCGCAAAAAACCGGCGAAATATTATTCTCAATACAGTTACGTCTGATAGACTCGTTAATTATCGCCGATGGAATTTCCAAGTAATTTTCATCATTTTCAAGGAATGCATCGATTATGCTATCGTCAAATTCCCCTAAAGTTTCAATCATTGATTCTCTTGAATTCAGAATAATTTCATTAATCTCATCAGAAGGTTCAAGTATCTCAACTTTATTACCATTAGCATCAGCTTCTAAATCCCATACCAACACCTTCTTATTGATAACATCAACCACACCTTTGAATTTGGGGAGATTGTTCACAACTTCAAAGTATGGCAAATTACATATCACCACTCTGGTTTGAAGTTTTTCGATGATTTCCTTGACTGTTTTATTGAAGTTGGACCCATCTCTATCCATTTTATTGATGAAAGATATCTTTGGAAGATGAAGTTCTTGAGCTTGTTTCCATACCTTCTCAGTTTGTGCTTCAACCCCTTCAACACTATCAAAAATTGTCACAGCACCATCTAGAACTCTCAAAGATCTGATGACTTCAAAAGTAAAATCTGCATGGCCAGGAGTATCGATGATATTGATCTTATTGTTATTCCAAGGAATGGTAATAGCTGCCAGTTGAATGGTTATTCCTCTTTCTCTTTCACTTTGAAGATAATCGGTTACAGTATCACCTTCATCGACATTACCTATTTTCTTGGTTTGACCACTAAAGAAGAGCATCCTTTCGGTTGTGGTTGTCTTCCCAGCATCAATATGGGCGATAATACCAATATCTCTGGTCTTTTTGATGGGCACTGAGTTCAAAGAAGCCAAACCGTTTGCTACTTTGGCATAGTTTCTGAACAACCTTAGCATGTCGCAAAAATCTCAGTTGCAAATTCTCAGTTGCAAAATCGCAGTTGCAAAATAAAAGGTTTAATGGAAAGAGAAGGTCTGAAATACTTGAAGGTCGGGCAATTTGACCGGAAAAACTGACCAAGCAACAAAAGGATCAAATTTTCTCTTCAAAAAGGAAATCAGAGAGATCAAAAGCCTCTAATGTCGACCACAAAGTGCCCTCAAAATCAAATCAGAGAAATCAGAGACCAGATAAACCAGTAACAAAAAAATGTCTATGTATAATAAGCAGCACCAATGGCAGCACCAACGATTGAACTATCATCAATGGACATTAAGTCCACTGTTATGCCTAAGTTTCTAATATAATCACAATCATTAATCATTTCCAAGATCATATTTCTATACCTATTAAAGTACACCAAGATAGATCCCACATAACCTATAGTTAACTTTTTATTAGGGAAAGTCTCATTATTATGATCAATTAACAATTTGATGAATGAAATGATTGAAATAGTAACAATAAAACTAGCTCTTTTGATTATGGAGTTAACTAGTTGTTGAATTTTCATTAAATCATGAAGAGTTATATCTTTAAAATCATCACCGAATTCTTTGATGAATTGGTCTTTGATTTCATTCAATGTTGAATTGTTTTCTGAGAAAACACAAAGGATTTCACTAGAAAATCCATCATAAACAGTGAATATCTTATTTGTTGGATGTATAAGTAAATCAGAAAAAATCTCGTTATTCTTCATTAACTTCAATATTGATAATCTGGTTAATTCAGGTAAATATCTACCACTTGTCATAATCTCATAAGGTTGGAATATCTTAGTATTATCATCTAATTCCATATAAGCTTTAAAAGATTTCCCTTTTAAGAACCTATCATCAATTTCAAGATCAAATTCATTAGATAATGGTGCTAACATTGAACCAAATAAGGAAGTTTCACTATTAAGTAAAATGGCATCAGAGTTTAAACTCTTCAAAGGATGTAATTTTGAAGTTTTCAATGAACAACAAATATTATAACCAGTACCTAAAACCATTGCTAATTTTAAATCCGAACTCAAAAACCTGCCAGCAGCGTAAACCGCTAAAGAATCATTAATGATAACTTTAACGTTGATTTTACAATTGAAATTATTCAATAATGAGTTTTCTAAGATATCTTTCAAGTCTTGATTATAGATTTCTTCAGATATGATCCATCCTTTACCAACATTATTGATCTTTCCTGAATTATGAGATGTTTGATTTAATGGGAATGACCAGGTAATACCAACATTAATGGTATCATCAATGGAAATATTTGATTGTTGATTTATAGTTTCGATCATTTTACTACCAATGAATTTGAAAAACTCATCATCAATGGTTTTTTCGTTATTTGCCATGATCCACTTGTTTTCAATGATGATGTTGATTCTTTCTGAACGGTTGATATTACTAGATTCAGGTTGAATTTCAATGATAGATATTCTTAAAGTTGATCCACCTAAATCAATAATTAAATAATTACCGTGTTCTTTCCCTGTTGGGTTGATATTGAAGTTTGGTAACATCGATAATGAAGAATTCAACTGTAAAGATTCATTAAGTTCATTCAAAAGTTCTTCACTATAATGTAAAATAGTATCATCATCCACAACATCATAATCCTTTAAGATGTTATTGAAAGCAGTTGAATTGAAATCTGGGGATAAACTTGAACTGCCTTCCGTTATATCAGCAGAACTGTCATCCACCAAGTTTGTTTTATCGATAAACATCGGTTTTAATATGACATTATTAACATCAACCTGTGATTGTATCATTGTGATGTATCAAAAAATGGGGCTATTCTTAAGTTCCTTATTCCTCAATCTTTAAACTTTAAGAACTTTCCTCTTCAAAATTACAATATTGAAGTCGTTAATAATGCTTAATGAAAGGAATAGTGATTGGAATTCAACAGTTTTAGTATAAATATATCTGGGGATTAAAAAATTATGCAACTGAGTGAATACAACATATAATTTAGATGTAACCAATTCTCACTGGTAACATTTTATACTTTTACACTACTTTTTTTTCGAACATTTTAGGAATTTGGATGATTAGAGGAGTAAATGATACCAAGATAACGCAATAAGGGGAAATAGTGAATTTGTGGTGGTTAGTTAATTAAACACATAATTATCGTCTTACTGTAGAAGTTTTCAAGGTGATGTTAATGTTGCATTTTTCGCAGTCAATGATAAATCATTGCAACATGAGAATATAATGTTAATAGGAGAGTAGTTAGGACAGTTTGAGGGTGGCATATTGAAGAAAGGCGTATGATGAGATATCGGCAATAATGAACCGGAACGAATGGCGATTTTTTCCTTCCTCTCTCTCTCTTTGATAACGAGATGAACATATGGAGATGTGAGAGAAAATATTTCGGAAACTTACGGAATTTCTACATATTACTTACAATTTTGGATAAGCTTCAAAATCACTAACTAATAACACATTAGGATGATCTTGTAACCAAGAACTTGGATATTTGGATCCCATTTTACCATTGATAGTTTGATCTAAAGCAAATTTCTTATTTTTACCTAAGATAATAACAATGATCTCTTCGGAATTATCTAATATAGTGGAGATCCCTACTGATAAGGCAAATTTAGGTACTTTATTTAAATCATTATCAAAGAATCTTGAATTGGCTTCTATGGTTGATGGTACTAATTCAATCTTTCTAGTTATACTATCTCTTGAAGAGCCAGTTTCATTAAATGCTAAATGACCTTCAATACCTAATCCACCTAAGAATAAATGGATCTTACCATATTTTTTGATTTTTTCTTCATAATTCTTACATTCTTGTTCAATATTGTTGGATAATCCATTCAAGATATTGATATTTTCCTTTGGTATATCAATGTGGTTGAAAAATTTATTATACATGAAATAATGATAACTTTGATCATTTACTGGGGATAATCCAACATATTCATCCATATTAAAAGTAACAACATTTTGGAAACTAATCTTACCTTGATTATAATATTCAATCAATTTCTTATAAATACCTTCAGGTGATGATCCTGTTGGTAAACCTAAGATAAAAGGTTTCAAAGGTGTTGGTCTAAAACTATTAATTTTATCTACAATATATTGAGCAACATAATTTGAAGCATCTTGTTTATTTGAAAAAGTAGCTTGTCTCATTTGATTTGATTGTGGATATGCTAAATGCTAGATGTTATATATATGTTCAATCTTTTTGAAAAATTTCTGTGTAACCGTAACCTCAAAGTAAATGGAAACCTAAACCTTTTATAGATAACAAAAATGTAACCTCCGCGCAAATGTAACGTCAATATGCAAAGTAGCCGAAATATCACGTAGTTCTTATTTATTATTTAATTTACACATTTCTTCAATTCTTTCAATTCTTACTTATACAAACATATTCCCCTAGGTAGCTACTTATAATAATGAAGTATACTAAGTTCACAAATTGTAATTTAATAGATAATGGTATAACTTACTTTGATAGTGAGTTATTCATTAATAATGAAACAGGAAAAATCATAGATGACCCAAAGGATAATGCTAATACTAAAATAGTTGATCTTAATGGTAAATACTTGGCTCCAGGATTGATAGATATTCAAAATAATGGGTTCTTTGGATTGAACTTTTCAAATTTGGATGGTAATAGTTCAAAAGAAGATATCGATGAGTATAAAAGATTTTATAATGATGTTATGGCTAAATTCTTAGAAACTGGGGTAACTGGGGTTTGTCCAACCATTACTTCGAATTTTGCTGAAGTGTATGAAAAAGTTTTACCTATTTTGAAAAGATCAAGAACTAATTATATGACTGATTCTTTAGGTGCTCATTGTGAAGGTCCTTTTATAAGTTTATTAAAGAAAGGATGTCATCCAACTGAAACTTTTGTTGATGCTAAAGAAGGTTCTTCTAAGATAGATCACGTTTATGGTGATAAAAACTTTGAAAATATCTCCATCATCACCGCCGCACCGGAAATCGACGGTATTATAGATATCATCCCTTATTTGAAATCCAAAAATATCATCTATTCCATTGGTCACACTAATGCCGATTATGAAACTGGATTAAAAGCTATAGAACAAGGAGCCACTATGATTACACATTTATATAATGCCATGCCACAACCTCATCACAGAGACCCTGGAGTTTTGGGTTTAATTAATAACCCAATAACTAATGATGCTCCATATTTTGGATTGATTTGTGATGGTATTCATGTAGATGCATCTATGGCATCCTTAGCTTATAAATCACATCCTGATAAATGTGTTTTAACCACCGATGCTATCTTCATGTTTGGTTTAGAAGATGGTACTTATAAATGGGATAAAAGAAATATTGTTAAAGATGGTTTCAGATTATGTTTAGAAGGAACTAAAACTTTAGCTGGTTCAGGTACTTCTTTAATCCAATGTGTCAGGAATTTAATCAAATGGACAAACATTCCTTTAGCTCAAGCTATTAAAACTGCTACTAATAATGCTGCTATGTCTTTAAACCTTCAAAACCAAAAAGGGTTCTTGACTGTTGGTTGTGATGCTGATTTAATAGTTTTAGATGATAACTGTATCATCCAATCTATCTACAAGTTAGGTAAATCCATCAGAGTCAATGACCAAAACCATCCAGGTAACTTAATTGCCAATTTATAGATTTTTTAATAGCATGCGACATTTTAACAACTCTGCGACATTTTAAATAGGGAATCATGGAAATGCGATTTGATGGTTTTGCGATTTAGGGTTATAATGAAACAAACCATCTTGAATCCTTCAATAATAAGAATTAGATCTTATGCTACCAGCACTAACATAAAGGACTTCCACGATAAACATCAATTGCCTCATTGGACTTCAGATCCTAAGAAATTATTTGGTTTGGATAATGATATGAATCTTACCCCCAAAGAAACGGATCTTTTCATTAAATCAAATTATAACAAATTCCTTAAGATATATCATCCAGATATAATCAATAACATAGAAGTACATGACGAAAAGAATAAACTTATGAATAATGAAGAAAAACGTAAAAGATTTGATGAAATACAGAAACATTACGATATACTTAAGAATCCAGTAAGAAGAAATGCATATTTAAGAAGTGATGTTACATGGGAAGATTATAAGTACAAAACACATAGAACAGATCGTAATTCGACATTTGGGAACTTTGAAACTTTCAGAATGTCCAATAGTCATAGAAGACAATATAATTTCGATAATAATGAAGAATTTTGGAAAGCAGGTACTTGGGAAGATTACTATAAGATGAAATATGATAAAACTCCTCCAACTAGAGAACAATTTGAAAAAAACAAGTTCAAAATTCTTTATGCTGTACTTATGGTTATGGGGATTACTACCACTATTCAATTGATATTGGCATTTGATAAATCCAGAAGAATGAACTATGAAATCAACTTAACTAATCTCAAGCTTTTACAAGAAATGAATTATGATGTAGAACCTGATACTCCACTTTCCAGTATCAGAAGATTACTTATCAATAGGAGATCTAAAGAAAATGATATTGAAAAATTAAGACAAATGGAAGTTGAAGATGCACAATTATTAACTAATTATGCTAAGAAACGAGTAGAGAAGTTCCAAGACCCTCAACCCATTACTCCCTCAAAGGATTAGAGTAACATCTCTGACTCAATATATTCGCGACTTTTTATCTTTTCGGACAATTTCTAGCCATCATGGATTTTATGAAACCAGACACTGTTCTTGATTTGAATAACATTCGTCAAGCTTTGATTAGAATGGAAGAAACCATTGTTTTTGCATTGATTGAAAGATCACAATTTTATTCATCACCATCAGTTTATGAACCAAAAAAGTTCATCCCTAATTTTGAGGGTTCAATGTTAGATTGGTTCTTATTACAATTAGAGAAGATCCATTCCCAAGTTAGAAGATATGAAGCTCCTGATGAAAGTCCTTTCTTTCCTGATGATATTTTACCCACCATTTTACCTTCAATCAATTATCCCAAGATTTTAGCTGATTATTCTAATGAGATCAATGTTAACGATGAGATCAAGAAATTCTATGTTCATGATATCGTACCTAAAATTTCATGTAAGTTGGGTGAACAACAAGAAAATTTAGGTTCAGTTTCTACCAGTGATGTTGAATGCTTACAAACCATCTCCAGAAGAATTCATTTCGGTAAATTTGTAGCAGAATCTAAATTCCAAAATGATAAGGAAAACTATATCAGAATGATCAAAGAAAAAGATGTTGAAGGTATTGAAAGATCAATTACTAACAAAGCAGTTGAAGACAAGATCTTGGAAAGATTAGAAATCAAAGCTGAAAGTTATGGTATTGACCCAAGTTTAAAATTCAGTCAAAACAAACAATCTAAAGTCGACCCCAAGGTCATATCCCAATTATATAAGGATTACATAATTCCGTTGACCAAGAAAGTTGAGATTGATTATTTATTAAGAAGATTAGAAGATGATTTTTAGATAGGAGATTAAATAGTTAATACATTACAGGATCTAAAAAATTAACCACCCGATAATAAAAGCGAGTAACATTAATATAACTGTCAAGATCAATGAAACACCAAAAGGTTCATCCTTTTTAATAACCTTAGTTTCTTCAGATTCAGTTTTATCGAATTTTTCAGATAATTTATTGATTTCATTGTAAGATTCTTCATCATAATCTTTCTTTTCGGAAACTTCTTTTTCTTCAACAGGTACTGAAGGTTTAACTGATTTAATACCTGAATCATCACTTGTTGCAACACCTGAAGCAATAATTTCAGGTTTATTGGATCCAACAACTTCAGTTGGTTCATCATCTATTTTTTCTTCTTTGATAGCATCTCCATCATCTTCAATAATATAATTTACTTTCAATTTATTTGAAATTAATTTGGATTTATTGGATTTTTCTAAATCATTCCAAAATTCTGATACTTTTGAAGCATCTGCATCAGTTGAACATGGTAATGCAACTATCAAGAATTTATCTTTACATTTATAAAATTTACTTAAAGGTTGGGAGAAAGCTTGTAAATTAATGGAGATTTTGATGGAATCACCAGGTTGAATAATGTTGGCATTTGGTCTAACTGAGTATAATTTAGGGGCAGTGGTCTTAACTTTGAAAGCTAATGGACCATTTGAACTATTAGTTAAAGTCAAATATTCGGTATTTGGTTTAAGGAAATCACCTATTATTTTTGTTAGTACGTTTGCGTCACTTGACAGCTAGTTGACAAGATGAGTTGAGTATTTTAAAATAAAACATTCATAATTTATTGTTAACCCAACGGTTTAATCAATCAAATTATCACCATAAATGCTGTGATGAGTAAGTGGATGACTTCACATACCTTTAAATTCTAAAACTGCTGGACTAACTTCCATATCGATCTGTTGGAAAAAAACAACGAAAAGGAGTGCGAAGTTGAATGGCTGTGATTTGAAATTTGATGATAATGCCGGTCGACGCAGACGTGAAATTACTACCAGCCGCGGTAAGTTAGGGAGATTGTACACAGAGATGAGAGCGTGAATTTTTATACCGATTTTTTTTCTTTATTTCCTAATAATCATCACCACGACTAACAACTTCTTTCTTATGAGGATGTAATAATATGGTGTGTTCGAATTGTGCAGTGTAACTACCTTTGATATCGACTAATGGTGGATAATCATTAACTATACCTGCTCTTACTAATTGGTTTAATGCTAATAAGTATTTATCTTGACCCAATCTATCCAAATATCTTCTACACCAAGGTAAGGTGTTGAAATTATCTTTGATGACATTACGCAATTTTTGTGCTGAATCTGTTAATCCACTAACATCCATATCAGCATTTAAAGAATAATGGGAACATTCTCCAACACTATCAACATATCCTTTACCAGTAGATCCGAAAGTTTCAATAGCAAAAGTTTCACCTTCTTCCATTTTGGTCATATCTCCATTAGGAACAATTGGTACGGATTTATCTCCATGAATTGAGTAAGGGAAGATATTATGACCATTCAAATTTCTAATACATTTGATAGGATAACTTTTACCATTCAATTCTAATTCATAACTTTCCATAGTTTCTTGGATAGCTTCACCAATGTCGTTTAATCTGACATCAATACCTGCTTCGGCAACTCCTGTATTAGTAGCATCTTTAACAGCATTCAATAATTGGTCATATTTATCATCAAATGTGAAAGTAAAAGCTGAATCAACAATTCTACCATTGACATGAACACCAATATCAACTTTCATGACATCTTCATAGTTTAATACCAATTTATCTCCGGCGTTAGGAGTATAATGAGCAGCAACATGGTTTAATGATAAACCTGTTGGGAATCCAATCCCGGCATCCAATAAATTAGATCCGTTGGCATATGATCTAACGGAGTTTTCAATCAAATCAGCAATTTCTGTCATTGTCATCCCTGGTTTGATTGATGATTGAGCTTTGTGACGAACTCTACGGTGGATTTCAGCGGCTTTTCTGAAATCTTGCCATTTACTTTCATCTTGTCTATCCAAATATCTCTTTTCTTCATCAGTGGTTCTATAAGAATTTACTTCTAATGGATATTCTAACCATTGACCTTCAGGGAATTTCCCATCTGGATAGGAGTTATCAATTGCAGTAATTTTCTTCTTTTTCTTACTCTTCTTCTTTTTCTTCTTCTTTTTTTCTTCGTCGCCTTCTTCTACTTCAACATCTTCAACATCTTCTTTATCCTCGATCTTTAAATCTTCCACCTTAGGTTCAATGTCTGTAGCAGTCATGATGAAAATTTTCGCACTGACTGCAAAATTTTTGGAGATGGCTGCAAAACCTTGGAGATTATAGTGAAGAGGAAACGTGCAACGAGACCTCATGGATCATTCAAAGAGACCATTAGTTCGAAGAAAGAACTCGAAAAGAGTTAAAGAGACTGTGGCACCTGAAAATGTTCCTTAAAGCCAGAAATTTCCCGTCAGTGCCGGAAAGTATAGAGTATATCTATTAACAAAACATGCCTATGTTACAAGAAATGAAACCTGGTGTAATCCTTTGATCCTTTGTATTTTCCTTTTTTTTAACCTGAATTTAATCTTTGGATTCTCCTTTGAAAAGTCCAACTTTATCGAAATTTATCATCTTCCCATCCACACTTTGTTTCAAATTTGAACCGTTATTAGGATGGTTATTTAATAAATTATTGAAATCTGGAGTTTTTAAGAAGGTAGAATTCAAATTCTTATTCAAATTAGCTCCACCAGGTGATGGGGAGAAGAAATTAACATAATCGTTCATATTAAATCCAGCAGGAGTTAAAGCTAACCCTGATGAAGGTAAATTTGGATTCAAATTATTGAACAAATTAATTGAAGGAGTTAATCTGTTTTGAGGTGTTTTACTACTTGAATTGATATGACGTTTTGGTGTTAATGGAGGTGGTGGTGCAATAAATGAATTGGCTGATGAATTTGATGAAGAATGTTTGTGAATTGGTAATGTTGATGATGATGGTGCTGGATCTTTATTAGAAGATTCGTTTCTACTGGTACTAGTAGGTCCTCCTAACTTAGGGGTGTTAGGAA
Source organism: Yamadazyma jaroonii (assembly GCA_943733655.1). Taxonomy (NCBI): domain Eukaryota; kingdom Fungi; phylum Ascomycota; class Pichiomycetes; order Serinales; family Debaryomycetaceae; genus Yamadazyma; species Yamadazyma jaroonii. Next base: position 793,381 of record CALSDN010000004.1, read on the forward strand.
AATAGTTCTTAGCTGGAGATGGTGATGTAGCTAAGTACATTAATAAATCCGCTCCTTCTTCATCATTATAATTACCATTACCTGAATTACCTTTAGATTGAGTTGGAGTTCTCAATAATGGGTTTCCTGATGCGTTATCCATTGATGTGTTAACATTCAATTGTTTCTTGGATAATGTAGGAGTGGTTTGTTTGGGATTTAATGAAGGTGAAGGTTTTAAAGATGATGATTTGGATGGAGTTGAAACTGATTGTAAAACCATAGTTGGTTGATTCTTCAAAGGTGATGAATTCTTAGACTTCTTGATAGGAGATTCAATGATTGGTGATGATGATAATAATGATATAGCAGCTGAATTCCTAATATGAGTTGGAGATTTATTATTAGGCGAATATAATGGTGACGATGACGACAAATAATGAATTCTACTTGGACTTTCAAACGCATCTTTTGCAGTCTTTTTAGAAATTAAATTGTTTAATGGACTTAAATTCTTACCAACCTTTGAATTCACTGGACTTAACTGCTGTTGTTTAGCAGTTATTGAAGCTTTGGATAATTTTTTCTTCAACTCTTTGGCGATTTTCTCTAATTCTTCCTTCTTTAAAGGAGTTTTCACTTTCTCAGACATAATGGAGTTTTCTAAATCTAATTCAGGTTTAGGACTTATATTAGTTTCTTTTAAAGTATTCATAATTTATGTAGGGAACGAAGATTAAATTTTTTTTAGCCTTAGGATCTTAATCTACTTGAAGGGAATTTTCAATGGTTCTGATTAGATTAATTTGCAAAGACTATGAATGGAATGGAAGTTGGAACTATTAAATATCTTTTGATGCCTTTAACACGGTAAATTTGTGGTTTTTATTTTACTTTTACCTGTCAATTTAGCAATAAAACTTTTTGAAGGGTAGGTAATTTTTTGAGAACGCGTTAATCCATCACCTTGTAATTTAACCGTTTTGGGATGTCTAATTGAACTTCGGTACACCCATACTTATGAGGGTATGAATAGTTTAAAGACCGATTTTTTTCTATGATGAACGAGGTAAAGGTGTTAGTAAGGCAATTGGGTTGTTGGGGAAGGAGATCAATGTTGAATGATTGATTAAATGACGGTGAATATTTTTTTCAACACGTTAGTTAATTGGTTTTAACATTTTGTGATTTTTACATGTTTTGTAAAGATGGAATTAGAAGAGAAAATTCAAGAGTGAAAAAAACGGAGGTATTAGATGGATGAATATGATGTTGTTCATGAACTGAGGGTCATATCCCATGAGTTTTGGTTGGGGTTTCAGGGACATATTTATGTAATTATAGTACCAAATCACCACGATCAGACCTAAATCACCTGGTCAAGACCCAAATCACCAATACATCTGATATACCCATCGAATGAATCAGTACACTCATCCAACATCACCATCAGCTCAATCTTCCCACCAAACTCTTCCCCTTCCTCTCGAAATTCCTTTGAGAATCATATTTCCGATAATGGAGTAGTCACGTGAGATTCTCACCTTTATCAGTGCGTCATCAACAAATATCTTTAAGGGATGTTTAAGAACTGGGCTAAATTAAAAGATAAGGTCAAAAGATCGTTGGAAGAGTTAAGCAGGAACCTTGAACAACTGTACCCTCAAAGGGTACCAGTTAGAGTACCTGTACCTCAACCAACACCCAAAAAGTTCCGTAGATTTTATCTGACATCGATTACCCCCAGCGCATTGACTCCCATTCATGATGATCTCCTAAAATTTCAACGATTTATTCCAAATTCAATCTCCAAATTCATTCCTAAATATTCAGTATCACTGTTTCGTCATAATAATTCCAATTTTAAACCAGTCATAGGTATAAAAGCATCGTTTTTACCCCCAATATCCATCATCCTGTTGATTAAATCCATTAACACTTACGATAGATCGAATTTTTATGATTCCATCACTAAGAAATATCAACCTATGGGATGTAATATTCAAATCAGTCATTCAGAACCCAAAGTAGAGAAATTTAATGATTTAGAGAACTTATCATCAATTTTGGCTTCAAAAATTGATAGTTTAAAGCAAACTTTAAATGATGTTAACAGTTTATTGAACATAGGTAACTTACCAGTATCTACCAAAAACGATAAAATCGTCATTCATTTCAATAATCTGTTAAAAAGTGAAGTTAGAAATTTATTAATCGATCACAACATCAACTATTATCCCATTAAAGATAATAATGTGAATTTGAAAGATTTAAACAATGGCTTATATGAAGAAAGTCACATTAACGAGATCAATAACGAGGTCAATAACGATATTAGGGTTAAGTTCGGGTTAGATAATTATTCAATTGATTCCAATTCAATCTAGAATATATATTCAAGTTTTATTCTCTAGTTCCATGGGCTATTGATATTTCGAAAGCTGTACGTTTAATAAAATCTGAAGCTTGCCATAAGTACAGATCCATATGCATGAAAGGATGGGGGACACCAGGATATCTTTTGAAAACCACTTCATTACCATTTTTTATCAATTTACTAGCATAAGCTTCACCTTCATCTCTCATTGGATCACAACCGGCAGTAAATATAACAGTTTTAGGTAAGTTTTCAAAATTTGGAGCTGTTATGATACTTTTAAACCACCCAATTTCCTTCAATTCAGTTTCAGGATCTTTCAAAGAATCCCACTTCAACTTATCAAACCATTTCAATCTAGCCCAGTTCAAAGTAGGTGCGAATTCAAACTCTTTGTTGGAAGCATATGGAGAATCTCCTGCTACTTTATAAGGTTCAATATCATCAACTTGTGGGGTACCAGCAACACATAATACTAAAGGAATCTCTGCATCTCTACAAAGATGACTAACAGCTAAAGCAATGTTACCACCAGCTGAAACACCTCCAATGGAGATACTCTTATTATTGATACCAAATATCTGGGGATTATTATAAACAAATTTGGTGGCTTCAAAACAATCCTTCAAACCTGTTGGATAAGCAAAATCTGGAACCAATCTATAATCAACATCGATAACACAGATTTTGGCAAGTTTAACATAATGTTTCATTATATGGGATTCGGTATTCAAATCACCCAAACCCCAACCTCCACCATGGAAATCAATATGACATGGCAATTCTCCAGTATAATCATCGGGTTTATAAACTCTCAAGGTTACTTGATACCCATCAAAAGAAGGGAATGTCACATCTTCGACATTCTTGATCTCGGGAGCTTCAGCAGTTCCATAGGAATAGATCTTGGAATAGTTTTGACGCAACACAGGTAAATCAATTGGTTTATTTGGGATATGTGCTACATGCTTGTTGTACATTTCAACAAACTTTGCATCAAGCTTTCCTTCCATAGAAGGATCAATAGGATTGACTGATTCATGAGACATTTTAATGGTGAATAAAAATCATGATTGTGAGATATTTTTATATCAAAGTGAAATATTGGTTTTTTTGCCGCTCTTAACAATCTCAGCGGAATTATTAAAAATGCTCCTATCTAAAGTCTCCGATATCTGGCATTAACGCGATGCATGAAAAGATTAAAAGAGGCACACATTCGCTTCTAAACCTTAATAATGTCAAAAGAAGAGTTTAAAGTAATAATCAGTGGTGCTGGTTTGATTGGGTTATTAATAGCTCAAGCTTTGAAAGCAAGAAATGTTGATTATGTTATATTTGATAGGGATGAATCAGTACAACAAAGGGAACAACATGGTTGGGCAATTACCTTACATTGGGCTTTACAATCATTCAAAGATTTGTTAAATCCGCAATTGGTTGAAAAGATCTATCAAGCTCAAGTATTACCAAATTTTCATGAAAAGGATACTGGTAATTTCAAATATATCAATGCCCATACAACAGAGTCAATAGTTTCAATTCCACCATCCAAGAGATTGAGAGTTAGGAGGGAACAGATAAGAAGAATCTTGTTGGAAGGAATCGATGTAGATTGGGGTTGTAAGTTGGTTTCCATAGATAGTGATGATGAAAATGTAACAGTTAAATGTGGTAATGGGAAAGAGTTCAGAGGTTCCGTTTTAATTGGATGTGAAGGTTCACAATCTATTACTAGAAAGTTAGTGTGTGGAGAAGATTTGGGAACACCTTATCAATTACCTATCAGATTCGTAGGATCAAAAGTAAGACTTTCAAAGGATGAAGTTGCTGAAATAGCTGAAAAATTCGATCCTTTATTATTCCAAGGAACAACCCCTTCCAACACTTTTTTTTGGTTTTCAATGTTATCTACCCCGGAATATAGTGGGGATGGCTATTATGCTCAAGTGAATGTTTCATTCCCAGCCGATGATAATGAACCCTTCAACACCAAGGAAGAGATGGCAGCTGCTATCATGCGTCATTCTGAAGATTTGGCACCCGAATTGAAGAAGTTATCGGATAGGTGTGTGGAAGATTGGGATACTTTACAACAAATTCGATTGGTGGATTGGCCAGCTGTGGAATGGGACAATGCTAATGGGAAAGTTCTTTTGTGTGGAGACTCAGCTCATGCCATGACTATGTTCAGAGGCGAAGCTGCTAATCATGGAATTACTGACGTTAAAGATTTGATGTTTGAATTAGATAAGTTTTTGAACGAGGGAAAACCTTGGGACACCGCCGCCAATGATTATTGTCAAACAATCAAAGCCAGAGCAGCTCCAGCTGTCATGTTAAGTAGACAAGCATGTTTGGATGCTCATGATTTCACCAAGATCAAACCCAATTCAGATTCACCTCTTCTATCGTTAAGGAAAAATACTAAATAGAGCGCAAAATGCAATGAATATGCCGGTTATCGATCTCTTATCGCGATTTATCATTTTACCCCCTCATACAAATGGATAGCGTTTTGAATAGAAAGAGAGCTTGTGACAGATGTCATAAACTCAAGAGACAATGTGACGGTGGTGAAGTTTGTAAAAATTGCAAGAGTTTGAGTCTACAATGTGGATATAATAGGCCGGTCAGGAAGATGGGGAGAAAGAAGCTTAACAAACCTACATCTCAATTGAAATATTCCCATAATGGATGTGGCAATTGCAAACAAAGGAGGAAAAAATGTTCCGAGGATTGGCCTACATGTTTTGACTGCCAACGACTTGGTTTGCTATGTGATGGACCTAGGAATGACAAGAGAGAACGGGAGTTCGTCAATGAGACAGGTAACGATGATTCCAATATCGAAATACAACCCACAGGTAATGATTCGACACAACAGACACAGAACTTGCAACACCAGCAGCAACAACATCAGCAACAGCAACAACATATGCAACAACACATTCAACATTTGAATGGATCTGAGATCAATATGTTCTATGATTCAATGAAGAGTCCTCTAAACCTTCTTGAGATAACCAATGACTTGTTCTATGGTCAAGACGAACTTTCAAATAAAGAGAGACTCCTTTTGAATTCATTAATAAAGTCCCCGACCTTTGAATTAGATCTCCTGAAAGTGGCTACCCCCAATATCGTATTGGACGAAGGGATATCACCAAACTCCATTGCTTCTGACCCTGAACTTTACGAAGAGGAGAAGAACAGCTTGTTATCTATGTGTTCAATGACATCATTGACAATCAGAGCTAAGGAATTGGAGTTATTGAGGTATTTCATTACCAATGTTTCTCCATTGTTATTTGTAGACAAAGCCAGTACGAGGTTTCTTCGAACGGTTATACCTCTAGCTATCGAGGACCAACTCGTAAGGATGCCCATAATAGCAATATCAGCTTCACACAGAGCTAACAATTCCATTGCCGTGAATCTTGAATATCAAAGAGATGCTACTGTTTATAGAGCCAAATCCCAAGCTCTCTTTATTGGCCATCATGTCGATTACATGGCAGACAACGAGAACATCCTATTGTCCATCTTATTAATATCCATTCAAGAGATTTTCGAAGGAACATCTTTGTATTGGAATGTGGCTATGGATAGGGCGGCCAGTTTAATTGAAAAGAGAGGTGGGATAAAGAAGGTATCTAAATTCGCTCCACTATCTACTCAATTGTTTTGTTACTTAGATTTGATATCTAGCTTGAGTACTTGTTCTTCTCCTTACGTTGATAAATCCCAAACTTCTGACTATGACGAGCAGGATATAGAAACCATTTTGAACAGTAAGTTTGGATTCAGGTTTGGTATTGCTGGTGAGATATTCAAAATTATCGGAAACATCTCCACCTTAGCTAGTTTGAGAACGAATAGGTATGACAGTAAGGAGAATGAACAAAGATTTAATAATTTGGCTAACTTGATTGAAATGAGACTACAAAAATGGTCTCCTAAATTAGATTTAGTAGCCAACACCTTTCAGATTGATAATTCTATGGATGAAGGAAAGTTGATCCTTTCCTCATATACCGTAGCTTTACAATGGTCAGCATTCTTGAGGCTACATCAGATCAGGTACGGGTATAATAGAAAAGATTCCAGGATTGAAGCGTGTTTGGCTATTATTTTGAAATCCATGAAAGTAATCAGATTCAATACTGACGTTGAAACTGGATTGATGTTCCCCTTGATAATGGCGGGGTCAGTTGCATATAAAACAGAAGATCGTGAATATATCCTATCCAGGATACATAGTATCAAGAACAGATTGAAATTCAGTTACTTAGGTGAGTTTGAAAAGATGATCACCAGTGTTTGGGATAGAGATAATGAAGAAAACCATCACGTGAACTGGGCCAAAATAAGATATTATCAATATCTGGGATTAGTAATGTTCTGAATGAATAATATTATATAATCAGAAGTCTCTGAAATGTCTAATTATGGTATTTACCTCAAATTCCGACGGCCACTTTATTCTCATTCTGTATAAATACCCGACAAGCTTTAATCTCACCGCGATAAAAAAATTATCGACGCCGCATTGCATTGATAAGGACCATAAAATGGATCCATAATGGTATATTTTAGGATAAGAAAAAAATGACAACAGATTCATGGAAATTAGATGTAATAGTATTGGGAGGAGGATTAGGTGGATTATCATCAGCTTTAGCCATGAGAAGAGCTGGACATAAAGTAAGAATTTATGAACGTTACGATTTCAATGGAGAAGTTGGAGCATCTTTGAGTTGTGCTTCAAATGGAGGATACTGGCTCAATGAATGGGGGGTGGACCCTTATAAAGCTAAACCAGTCATTTTGAAGAATTTAATCAGAAGGGACTGGAAAACGGGAAAAGTCAACGGAATTTACCCATTAGGTGATTATAAAGAGAAATTTGGATTCCCTTATTTTAACTTCCATAGGATCGATATCCATAGACTTTTGAAAGAATATTGTACAGGAGAAGGAGAAGGAAAACCATGTGAATTGTTCTTGAACCATAAAGCAATAAAAGTTGACTACGAATCTGGTTATGTTGAATTTGAAAATAGTGTCAAGACCACTGCCGATTTGATTATTGCTGCTGATGGTATTAGAACCTTAACTAAACCACAAATAGGTATTGAGCCAAAGTTTAGAAATAGTGACTCATCTTGTATCAGAATTTTATTCGATACCAAGAAGGTTAGAGAATTAGGATTGAAAGATTTTTCCAACAATGAAGCTATTGAATATTGGGGAGGTGAAACCAAATATAAGATTGTGTTATCACCATGCGCAAACAATGAAGTGATTTCCTGCTACTGTTTCTATAAGGCCCATGAAACAGATGTGAAGAATGATTGGAACAATGATGCTTCTGTTGAACAATTGATAGAAAATTGTCCAGATTTAGATCCAGAATTGGTTGAATTATTCTCTAAATGTGGTTATGATATCAAACAATGGAGATTATATGTTCACGAACCATTACCTTACTTTGTAAAGGCTAATGAAAATGGAACTAAAGGGGTGGCCTTATTGGGAGATGCGGCTCATGCAATGATGCCAGATCAATCTCAAGGAGCTGTAGCAGCATTTGAAGATGCTGGAGCTTTAGGTTACATATTTTCATCCAAATTTGATTTGACCGTTGAACAGAAATTGAAACTCTATGAATTAGAAAGAAAACCAAGGGTCACCAAAATACAGGCTGCTTCTTTAAGAGCCAGAGAGAATTTGAACGAGAGAATAGGATGGAGTTCTAGTGCTTCTGACATTAAACCTGAAGATAAGTTAACTATTGATGAAGTGTGTGGATATGATATGAAAAGTCATATTGACGAGTTAGCCAAAGGGTTGTGAATAGCACAGCCAAAGGATTGTGAACAGAGTACCTAGGCCACTTAGAATACTGCGCGGCGCAGAGTAAAGTGTATAGTCTTAGAGTAGTGAATAAAATCTATAGTCATTATCATAAAACAATTAAAAAATAATAAGAAAGAACTGAAACGCATACCCTAATGATAACAGCAATACTTTTAAAAGACTGCTGAAACTCATTTTTTAACCTCAACTTTATAACCACATTCCAAACAACTGTAACATTGTTCACCGTCATCAAAAGTATGTAACCCTTTATTTAACATAAGAGACCATTCACCTTTAGCAGGGATTTTCTTACATTCATCATTCAAACATCTAGCTGATGTCTTTTTGTATCTTAAACCACAAGAATTACATAATTGACCTTCTTTAGAAGACCATGAAGGTCTCCAACAAGGACTTTGATCAGATCCACAAGATATACAAACTCTTGGAGGATGACTCTTTGGAGATGAAGTTTTGACTTCCTTTTTGTTGATTTTTGATGATGGTGGGGTGATAGGGATAAACTTGGTGTGTTTCTTTGGAGGAGTAACTGGTTGTTCTGGTATGTAGGATGGATAATTTGATTGGAATGCATAAACAGCATTTGAAGGAGATTTCAAATACTGATATTGATATGGATAATATTGTTGTTGATGTTGATAGTACGGTATATTTTGTTGTTGATATTGATGAGGTTGTTGTTGTACTTGATAAGGATAAAGTGGAGGAAATGATGAATACTGTTTTGGTGAGTTGGTTGGAATAGGAATATTATCTGATTTTGATAATTGAACTAATGATTGAGCCAATTCCAAATATTCAGGATATCTTTCAACATCATTTAAATAAGTCTTGTTCAAATAAGTATAATTAGATTCATAAGGGAAGTTAATTTTCCTTTCACTTAAGCCAACAGGAGGTAAAACTGGTTTGGAGATTTTACAATTAAAAATTGGTTTCTTTTCATCATTTGAATAATTGGAGAATCTCTTTTCATTTGGTTTAGTATCGAAATAATCCAAGGATGTGGTTGGTGGAGATAATTTGGTTTGGTTCAAGGTTTTGATATCATCAGATAAAACCGCAGAAATGCTTGGTAAAGTAATATCGGATTTATTAACTGAACCGAATTTACTAGTATTTAATATTTTCAATCCTTTACTTGAATCTTCAACAGGCAGTTGATCTATTGAAGGTAAAGATTGAGTTTGATGAGAAATAACACCGTTATCAATTGAATTTCTTTCAATTTTTTCGGTTCTTAATGATTTATTAGGTGATAAAGATCTTGATCTGACATTTGGAGATTTTGATGATAATCTTGGTGATGGCATAACAGGTAATTTTTCAGGACTTTGACTTCTTGGAGGTGCAGTTCTTGACCTTTTATTATTCTCTAAATCTTCATCTAAATCACTATTACTTCTTTTTCTGTTTCTAAATCTGGTAGATTCAGTGGTAATTTGTTGTTTAAATTTATTCAATAATTCATTGTAAGATCTGGATCTTGAATGGGCAGGTTTAAAATCACCAATGGGAAGATGATTATTATTAAACATAGCAGCAGTTTCAACACTCATAATATTTCTGGTTGCAAAACTTGAGATAATTGGATCTCTATAAATAACGAAAGTGAAATCAAAAAAATATTGATTTAAAAAGTAAAGATTGTATTAAGTTGGTAAAATTAATTTGATTTATAACAAATAGTTATAATACTTTATTAAAAGAATGAATGTAAAAAACCTTTGTAAAGATTATGAAATATATCGATCCAAAAGTTTCTCAATGGGATTCCTGGTTTAAATAAGAATTTCCAAATCAATAATTTGAAACGTAAATCAGCCAATGATCCAGCCAATCTGCCTAAAACAGTATAATGATTCCAGCAGCTATTCTATTTTTGTTTCGATTTTGAATCAATTGATTTGAGCCAGCCTTATTGTTTCGCGATGGCTGGTTAAATGAGCCAGCCTTAAAATATAAACTTTGACAGGACTTTTGTTAGTTGAATTTAGGTATTGGCTAATATAGTTTATTGACTAATAAACTCTATGTTGGTATACGGGACTGTTAGTTGTATCTAAAGTTATGAATTCGTGGATGTTTAAAAATCTCAGATCTCGATAAATATCTTTACCGTTTTTGTTCAAGTTTCATCCCTTTTGGGAACGTTAATGAGATTTGCGACATGCGACAAAGGAGACCCTGACGACATTTGCTATTATCGATACTTTGATATATTATGTTTGACAATGATATCATTTGGCTAATGGGATGATACAATGCTGAGAAGGAGTTTTAATACACGTCGTCAAGATTTAGTGGTTATGATTAAAGAGACATTAAACAATTCATCACGAATGTGGAATTGGCTGGGGAATTAGAGACAAGGTGGTCAGAAGATTTATTTTCTCTTTATTTTCATAGTCTTTTTATTTTCATACCCTTTTCAGATCATACCAGATCTGCCCAAAACCTCTGAATAGCCTTCTTTGCTTTTACCTTACAGCAACATGTAATTTACGGAAATGTGATGGCTGGATCCACCAGCCATGCGCAAGGTACTATGATGTAAAAAGAAGCAGGTTTCCTTCTTTTGGAGGTAGCGTCAGGCACATAACTATACCTTAAAGCCTAGAGAAGTATTTAAACTTACGAGAGAATCCAGTTTTAATATTTCACATACAATATTTCACATACATTTCTAATCTACTTTCTAGCTTCTTCTTCAATTTTTTGTTCACCTTCGTTGGCTGCAATACTACCACCAACTCCACTAACAATATGTCCGACTCCGCCTAATCCAGCTTTATCGGCTAATTTGTTACCTCCAATTGAACCGGCAACACTGACAGCAATATTTTTAGCAAAGTTTGATTTATCTTCTGGCATTTTTAAGAGTATTGATAGAGTTTACTGATAGGAATAACGGCCTTTTATAGTTTTATTGATGGTCACTGTAGTGTTTCAATCAATAAATGTCATAAAGTTAATTGTGAAATTGTTGCTTTCATTGCTTTCTGTCACGCGAGTCTCACATGATGGTAGATAAAGAACTGTGAAAATGCAAATCTTTGACAATAGGGCAAACTCGTGGGTATGACATAATCTAGGGCAGGGAGGTATTTATAGAGGAAAGGTCGTGTGCAGTTGAGCGACATGTTGTCATTGAATTAGGTGAAAAGGTGCATAGGGACTTGTAGTTAGCTATTGCAGATCTGCGTTCCACCAATGTGTGGCATAAGATGTTGGCGGTCTTGATAAGTGGCTACTACAACGCACAGCTAGCTCAGCAAGTAGCTAAATCTACACACATCGAAGTCAATACATAGCTAGCTCAAGATAAAGTTCTTGTTTGAGACATGGGCATAGAACCTGATTATCAAAGTCAAATGTAAAATGCCAACTCGTTTCTGACATTGAAAAGCCCACTCCCACCACCAAACAGTATCCTCTGTTTCTTATATCCCCTGACAGCTCCCATTGACACCCAACGACGCAAAACAGCTATAAGAACTTATCCCCTACTTAAACCACTTCCTAAACCTCTCTTCTCAGTGCGAAAACTTTTACCATGAATCAAGATCCAAGTAAGTATACATTATCACCATATATCCAGGATTAAACTAACTTTAAGCCCAACCAATAGAGCCTTTCATAAAGGAATTGCTCAACTCATTAGATTTATCCAACGAAAAGTTCAATAACGTCGAATCATACGCCACAGAATTAGGTTCAGCCTTGAAACCAAATTGTAATGTCATAATAAATGGTGAACCAATTGTATCCAAATTAGAGTTCCAAAAGAAATGGTTGATGACTCCTTTAACTTTCCATCAAATTACAAACTTTGATTGCCATCTAATCCCCGGATTGAATAGTTACGTGATAAACATAAATGGTAAGGTAAAGTTTGATGAGAGTGGTAGAAATAGATTAGGAGAATCAGGAGATTTAATCGTATCTCAACAACCAAAGAAGAACATGAGTTCCTGGTTTGGATTCTTTTTAAGTCTTGTCATTGACCAACCAGGAATGAACAAAGAAATCGTAGATAATTTCGATTATCGTATAAATTATAAACCTCACGACACCATTATTTCTATATAGTTATCAAACCCCAAATTCTTTTATATAATTAGTAATCATCTCACTCAAATACACATCGGAATAGAATTCTACTGCTTGACTATAATCCTTATTATCTAAATCGATCAAGGCTTCGATGACATTCCATTTGAGGAAATTGTAGAATACCAAATCTACAGTTGATTCTTCCAAGTGTTTGAATTGTTTGGAGTCAACCACATTAGGTATTGGGAAGTTAATGGTAGGATAGTGCAATGTATCGTCACCATCAGTACCAAAATCATCATGAGTAACATATCCCTTGGTTAACCTTTTGATTGGATATGGTTGATTTTTAGATGCAGTTGTGAATCCAGGGTGATGGCCGGATGTAGTTATGAACTTTTCAGGATTCATCACTTGAGCCCATTGATGGGCTGGTAATAAGTTGAGATATCCTCCTTTGTTCAAGTAAGCAGATACCTTGATGGCTAAGGATTTTGGTAATGATATTTTAACCCAATCATTTTTGAATGGAGAGATGATGTATTTGGTATCGACAGTATAGTTACCTTTATAAAGATCATATCTTACTGATCCAGTGTTGATGATGAACATCCTTTCTTCATTACTATCTTTAGGGTATTCCAAACTAGGTAAGATTTTTTCCAGTAATAATTTAAATATACTGTGTTTATCATCAATAGGCACATAGTCCATATAGTAATTATTACCAACATGACCAATATATTCATTCAAATTCAAGTCTTGTCTTGCCTTCTCTATCATTTGTTTGACTTCATTACCTTGCTTAGTTTGGAAATCTCCGAATTTCTTGGAATGATATTTGAAGGAGTTCATATTGAAGTCGATGTATTTTCTACTGAACTTCCTCACACCTTCAATTTTGTTATCGATACTTAACCAACCAACAGTTTCACAAAATCTTCCACTTTCCAAAGATGTGGAATTATCATCATAAACCACAAAATCTCTAATATGACTATGCCCACCAAAGTATTGAATGACAATGTTTGGATAATATGATCTTAAGAACTTATGTAAAACCTGGAGCTCTTTCCATTGATGGGTTATAGGGATATGTCCGATGATGACTACGTAATCAAGATCTTTCTCCGGGAATTTATCCATGATATCTTTAAACCAATCAGTTTTCAACACTTCTTCGATGGCAGTGACCTTTGTGTTCTGATTGTTTCTATTGAAGTTGAATAAGAAACCAAAAGATAAGATTCTAAACCCATTGATTGGAGTTTCAAAGTACCTATACTTATTACCAATAGTCTTCCATTCATCATTATCTAAGATTTCAACGTTGGTACAGACATAATTTTCCCCGTAATGGGAAGCAATGAACTCATATTCAGTCTTACTATTCTCCCATTCATATAATTCATGATTTCCTATAGTTAAAATATCATAATCTTGTTTGGCAAATATAGGTAACGATTTGTTTCCGTTTGGCACAGTAGCATCACTTAATCCATTCCCATCATGTCTATCACCAGTATCGACCACAATCAAGTCTTGACCTTGAGAATGGGCTTTGGATTTCATCTGACTGGTGAAAGAGATGAAGTCTCCCCAATTGGCGTCATATTGTTTTTGGTTGAAATGGCCCGATAACCATCCATGAGTATCTGTTGTGTGAAGAAAATTGATATCCCCCCAATTTAAATCCCTAATTGATGAATGGTCGATTCCAGTATCTTCCAAAGGCAACAAAAATGGTAATTGGAGTAAGTTCTTTAACCAAAGCATCTGATAAGAAGTTATCTAAAAAAAACCCGCGATAAGGCTGGAGCCTCACCAAATGGGTCAATGGCAGTACCTTGAGGACTCCCTATAGAGATGGTGCGAACCATTAGAGTTATAATAACCACTAAAGTTGTAATTTATGTATTAATTTACAAGTCAAATTATAAACCTTGTTGAGCTCTTCTTCTGTCTCTTTCTTCAGCAATAGATAATTTAATACCTTTACCTTTTGGTAATGAGACGTATGGTTTACCAGCTTCGTTACCAATAACGAAAACGTTAGTTAATCTGGTAACGAAAGTGTTTTCCAATGAATCTTTAATGTGAACTAAATCGAAACCACCTTCGTGTCTTTCTCTGTGGGTGATAACACCAACTCTACCTAAATTTCTACCCCCAGTAACCATGACTAATTTACCAGTATCGAATTTAATGAAATCGGTGATTTTACCTGATTCTAAATCAATTTTAACGGTATCGTTAACTTTGATTAATGGATCTGGGTATCTGATAGTTCTACCATCGTGGGTAACAACGTATGGAATACCTCTTTTACCTAATTGAACTTTCTTAACTTTACCTAATTTATAAGAAGCTTCTTCGTTAGAAATTCTGTGAACAGCGAATTTACCTTTAACATCGTAAATTAATCTGAAGTGTTCATCAGTAGCTTCTAATGAGATAACATCCATGAAACCAGTTGGGAAGGTGGTATCGGTTCTAACTTTACCATCAACTTTAACGTGTTGTTGCATTAAGATAGCTTTGGTTTCTCTACCGTTTAAAGCATATTTCAATCTGTTTCTTAAGAAAACAACTAATGGTAATGATTCTCTTAATTTATGAGGACCAGCTGATGGTCTTGGAGCATAAGCACCAGACAATTTGTCTAACATCCAGTGGGATGGAGCTGCTAATCTTTTTAAATGTTTCTTTGGACCTCTAGCCATGTTTGATTATTAGTATGAGAAATTTTTCAGTTAATGAAAATTTTATTGATGAGAATCTCATCGAGGGCATAAGCCCTGAAATGCCCGTGACTGCGAAATGAAATGTTAGGTTGGAGTTTAAATGTAGCTTTTAGTGCTAGAGTTCCAAGGAATGACTTATAAGTTAGAGAGCACAAACAAGAGCTTATAGTGACAGAGGACTGATCAAGTATTAGAGACAAGTAGGATGTGGTCAGTAGGATAAACTCGTACTAGAAACTTTTGTGAATGGCTTGATTGTTGGATACTCAAGATATTGGGTGATCCAGGAATAGATAGTTTAGGTGGTGATAACGTTCTAGAAAGTGGTCTTGCAGAACCTACAGGTCCAAGTCAAGGTCCAGGTACTTGCACGTATTCTGAAATATCTCTCTCTAGCCCGCACCATATTGAACCCACCTGTCGCACTAAATTTCCTCGTTATTTCCCACCACAGCTGGTGCCACCGCATCTGGTACCTCGCACCCTTTATCTGAGATCTTGCGATGCGAATGAGACATGGGTAAGGTTAGATTATCAAAGAATCAATTACGAAGGGAGAAGGCTAAGAAGAGGAAGCTAGAAGAAACAACCACTGACGCAAATGAGAAACCTGTATCCCCTCCTGAACCCGAGAAAAAACCGTCTACTGAGATCGTGAAGCCAACTAATGATAATGATAATGATAACAAAACTGAAAAAGAACAAGAGAAAGAAAGACTTTTGAAAGACCTTTATGACCCTAACAGTCCAGCTTTCCAACAATTCCAAGGAATCTTGAGTAAATTCGGAGGAAAACGTATAGAAAAGGCTAAATCACCCTCACCAGCAAAACAACAGTTAATTAAAAAAGAAGTGGTAGAATCATCCGATGAATATGAATCAGACGAAGAGACGGTATCGAAACGACAATTAAGAAGACAAACTAAAGTACCTATTTCCACCCTTAAAGCTATAGCACGAAACCCACAACTTGTAGAATTATCAGATATCGATGCTAATGATCCATTTATTCTCCTTTCCATCAAGCAGAATTTGAACGTGGTGCCGGTGCCGAGTCATTGGTCATCAAAGAGAGACTACCTAAGCAGTAAACGAGGGATTGAAAAAGCTCCCTTCGAATTGCCGTCATATATTCTTGAAACAGGTATTCAAGATATGAGAAATAGTGATCTGTCCTTAAGGCAACAACAGAGAGACAGGACCCAGCCTAAATTGGGGAAGTTGGATATAGATTTCCAGAAACTTCATGATGCTTTCTTCAAATACCAGACCCGACCCAAATTATTGGCATTTGGTGATGTTTACTATGAGGGTCGAGAAACCACTGATGAGAGTGATGATAAGCTTGGGGATATAAAACCTGGTAGACTTTCTAGAGAACTTCTAGTAGCGTTAGGGTTACCCGAAAATGGAAAAACTGTACCTCCTTGGATTTCTACTATGAATCAATTGGGTAAACCTCCAAGTTATAATAATTTGATTATTCCTGGGATCGATATAACATATGCAAATGCTGGATATTTGAAAGAAGATGAAGAAATAGTCATAGGAGGCGAAGAAACGCATTGGGGAGAGATAGAACGAGAAGAAAGCGAAGAAGAAGACAGCGACGACGAAGAAAGTGAAGAAGAAATACGTGAATTGGAAGACCCCGATGAACCTATAGTTCCTTATGATAATGAACTGTCGGATGAAGACAAGCCTGAAGAGAAGGTCAACATCAAACCAAGTCTGAATGAAGATAAGAAACTTTACACTGTTATCAAGGATAAAGATGCTACAGTAGGTGACGGGTTACTTTCTACCGATAAGGTATATGATTTAGGGAAAGATAACTCAGAGCCCACATCAGAGTCCCATCCACAACCAAAAGAATCAGAGGAACAAGAACAAGAACAAGAACAACCGAAATTTAAATTTTAATCATACATCATTTCCAGAACCAACTCTTCTTAAAAGGTGCTAATTTCTCATCTAACTCTTTATCTTGAGCCATTAGTTCGTCTAATTCATCTTCTAAAGAGATATTTCTCTCAGTTTCAGATTTGTTGATATCTAACAATTTACTGATTTGATTCTCAATATCTTCAGGAACATCATCATTGATTTTAGTTTTCAAATTATCGATATCTTCCGTCAATTGGTCAATGTTTTCTCGTAACTCAAAGTTCTGTGACACCAATTCAGGCAACTTGATTTTATAATTGATTAAGTTTTGTAATAAACTCAAATGATCTTGATTTAGACTAGCTAAGTTCATTTGTAAATATTTAATCTCATTCCTTAATTTCCCATTAACAAGATTCATTTTATTGATTCTTTCTTCCTTTAATTTATTCTGGCGATACAATTCATTGAATTCTGCTTCGAATTTTATCATATCATTAGGATTGATATTTATAAGGTTCTTGAAGATTTTATCGATACTATAGAAATCAGTGATGACAGATTTCTCAGGACTCTTATCACCAATATACTTATCGTTGACAAAGATATTGAACAAAGAATTCTGTAAGAACCCCAATAACTTATCAAACTTCAAATTCATGAGATTATGTTCATTCAAAATCATCAAATTGATACTGATTTTCAATAAGAAGTCCAATCCTTCAAATATGAAATGATCAAATATGCGATAAACTATATCAATAGGAAACTTATAACTGAAAAGAGTCAAAAACCATTGACTAGCATACATAGATGACTTAATTCCTTGATTGATAAGATGATTGAACAAGTTGGGTCGAGTCAATTGTAATAATCTATCGAATTTGTATAACATCAAATGTAAACCTTTCATTTCGTTATCAAAGAAACTTCTTAAATTATAATCATACATGATATTAACTAACAAATTGAAACTTTCGAATTCATTCAATTGAAGATTTATAGGTGTTAACACGAATATCATTCCTTGAGTATACCCTATCTCTTTATCATAGTTAGAATATATCTTAAGGATGTTAAAAATCTCATTAATCTTATCTAATTTGGAAATGGAGGTATAGAAACTTGTTCTGGTGATATCTTTCTTGATCTGACGTTCATGAATGGATTCCAAATTAGCATGGTTATAGAAGTAATCATTCAATTTCAAATTATTTGACCTGGATATTATTCCCCAGATGATTCCTCTGATTTCATTGGGTATACCCTTATTGATCAAGAGATTTATTTCCTCAATTGGTAATTTATCATTGATAAGATCTTCCCATTTCTCCCATTCAATGGAACTTTGAGTGTTTATCATACTGGCGTTCTTTATTTGTTGAAATAACGATTTTAAAGTTGAAGTTCCTTGATCTATTGATGATTTATCTTGGTGATTATCGAAGGTAGTTTTGATCCGATTCAAGTTGTTCACTAATAAGTGATTGTTTGAAGGTGTAAGATCTTCAGGTTCAAATATTATAGGTTCATTCAATCTGAAATAATCTTTCATGGGTTCCCTTGAAGGCAAGTCAGTATCATTCGATGTATCGATAGGTGTTACATCCTTTTCATCAAATTTCTCATCATTACTTTCATCCTTTTCATCAGATTTCTCGTAATTACTTTCACTATCCGCCATTTCTACTTTCTCTTCATCGACCTCTGGGACTTCCAAGCTTTTATTGCTGTGTGCTTCGGCATATTCTGAGTTGTCACTCTCTGTATCTTGATTCATCCGTGATTCGCGAACATCAACAATGGCTGCAAATTAATAGTTGGAGGAAAGTGTTTACAAGAACAACGGGGCACACAAAAGGAAATATATTCTACACAAAAATTGAATTAGCAATATGGAAATACATTCTACACATTAACTGAATTAGTAAATGTAACGGAAAGATTTGTTTTCGAAATCAGTTCTATCGGCCCAGGTTTCTTCTTCGGTTTCAACTTCCGTATACTTAGATCTAGCTTTGTTTCTAGCATAATAAATGAATGCCATGATTAATGCCAATACTATACTTACAGCTTGAGTTGCCAACATAGAGATTTTGGCACTGTAGTAATCAGGGGCTTCATGGGCTCTATAACTCTGAGGTCCTGTGATGTTACCTACACAAAATCCTCCACTGATAGCTAAAGCTGTGAAAGCGATTTTCTTAGTAGATCCAGCTACATTAGCCCCAGCCCAAGCATAACAAATAGCTAGAGGTGCAGTAACAGTATTAATCATGTAAATACCAATCAATAACCCTGCTTGATTGGATTTGGGTAAGAATGACATAAGGGCACCTCCACAAACTGCTGGAACTAACAAGATTGAAATGGCAAGGAATCTAGGAAATCCCTTTCTAATGAAATAAGTGGATACAATTGATGATACAATACTGACAACTCCACTTGGCATATTCAATAAAGCTGCTTGTCTGGAGGTGAAACCGAAAGACATGATATCCAATGATGAAAAGGTTGAAATGGTGTTGGAGGAAAATGAAATAGTAGCTGAGATAAAAAAGAATAACCAAGCTTGAATATCCATGAAAAATTCACCTAATTGTCTCAAACTGAATTTTTTGGCCTCGTTGATACCAATTTTGGCCTTATTCAAGTGTAACAATAAAACATATTTCTCTTTAGGAGTCAATTTACTATTGGTTAATGGGGTACTGGGTAAGAAGAAATAGATATAGATCCCAACTATAGCGTTCAAGATCCCAATAACAATGAACATAATCCTCCAACCAGCAACTGGAGCTGTAGGGCTAACTAATTGGAACAAGTAACTGATTAAACCACCAAAAATTTGACCTAACCCCGAACCACAATACCAAATACCAGTGAAGAATGCAGTATCTTTAGTATCAACAAAGTTGGTAGTGATAAGTACCATACAAGGTATAACAGCACTTTCAGCTAAACCCAATAAGATTCTTACGGTTAAAATTCCAGCAAAATTTCTGGTTAAAGCACAAAATCCTGTTAATATTCCCCATATAACAATATTTGCCCCTAACACTTTGGTTACAGGATATCTTTGAATAAGGAAACTTTGGAAAAATTCCCCAAAGATATAGGCTACAAAGAAATATGTTGGTAAATCGGAGAATTGATTTCCTACCAAGTTCAAATCAATAACTAATCCCATGATTCTAGCATAATTAAGCATAACTTTATCAATGAATTGAAGGAAATATGCGATGGTCATAATCCATGCAAATTGTTTATACAACTTCTTAACCACTTGCTTGTAAGTAACATCTTCATGGGCATATTTTTCGACATCGAAATTTTTCAAGTACTGAAAATTTGGATCTTCAGCCGCTTTTTCATGAACTAGGGAGAAATCAAAATGTTCACCCTTATCGACATCTAAAGATGGAGTATCAACACTCTTAACATCTATTTCATTGTTATTCTTCTTCATAATTGGTTTTGGAACTGGAATATACCAGTTTTCAGAAGGTCTTTTATAGATCTTTTTGTTATCTTATCGGGAATGCAGATTTTCGCTTGGTCGCAAAATCTCATTAAAGGACCGTTTTCACAAATCTCCAAAAATAGGCCATTCCGCTTATCTTGAAAAATATCGCCAACATACATAAAATCTCTTATCTGTTCTTTTTTTTTTCATTACAGGGGAAAATGACCAATAAAAAATATTCAGCTATTAAAAAGGGTGATACTATTTTAGTTACAGGAGCTACAGGGTTCATTGGAGCTTGGGTAGTACTGAAATTGTTAAATGATTATAAAGTTAAACTCGTCATAAGAGATGAGAGTAAATATCCCAAGCTTAAAGAAATCTTTGGTGCAGTAGATTACGCTGTATGTAATATTGATGATTTAGACAGTTTGAAAGAAGCTGTAAATGGGTGTCAAGGAGTAATTCACCTAGCTTCACCTTTTACTTTCAAAGTCAATAACTACGAGGAAGAATTAATGAAACCTGCCGTCGAAGGAACTACTACAATCTTAAAAGCATGTTTGCATAGTGAAGTGAAAAGAATAGTTATAACTTCATCTTTCGCAGCCATTTATGATGCCGCAAAAGGTTTGCAGCCACATAAAGTTTATACTGAAAAGGAGTTCAGTCCATTAACTTATGAAGATGGAGTTAATGCTAAAGACCCTGGGATGGCTTATAGAGCCTCTAAATCGGTTGCTGAGAAGGCAGCCTGGGATTTCATAAAACAACAAGATGCTAATTTCGATATCTCGGTGATTTGTCCTTCTATGGTATTTGGACCTTTATATTCTACGACATTATTGAAGTCCTTAGCTGACATAAATTCAAGTAATGCTGTTATTTGGAGTTTGGTTAATGCTTCTGAGATCCCACCCACAAAAGCACCTCTTTATGTTGATGTTAGAGATGTTGCTGATGCTCATGTTAATGCTTTGGTATCAGAAAATGCTTCGAATTCGAGATATTTAGTATCAGCTGGAGATTATGATACTCAAGAAATAGCTGATATCTTGAGATTGGCCAAATTCAAAAATATTCCTGCTGGTACTCCAGGTCAGAGAATATCGGGTACTCATTTCAAAGGTGATAGTTCTAAGGCAGTTAAAGATTTGGGTATCCAATTCAGACCCTTAGACCAATCAGTTATTGAGTTGTGTCATCAGCTTTTAGCTTATCAACCATAAATGTCTCTACCATACGAAATTTTTTCTATGTCAAAAAGAGGCAAGTATAAATTTTCAATATAAGATAGGCTCTTTCCCCCCTAAAATCCCTCTAATGCCTTCTGAGTTCATATTCACAGATAGATACCATCAAGAGATATCTAAAATCAAACCTTGTTTGAAGTACCTCCCCCAGTATACCCGTAAGAGGACCAGAAGAGTGCATTTTGGAGGTAACATATATTATGATAATCCTTGGACAGTACAAGATGTAATAAACACTAACGCCGTGGCTGACATAGATCTTGAAACATTACAACCTGTCATAGCAACAATCCACCAAGCACGAGTGTTCAAATTTCAAATGATAATTGAACTTTATGAGTATCTCAAGCTACATCCATTAGGAAAAGACCTTGCCCTAACTAATGAAACAAACGCCGATATTATCGACAGTCTTACCAAAGAAAAAGAAGCTGCTTTGCGTCTTTTGAAATATGCTCCACCCATCTTTAGTGTCATACATCCTTTCACATCCATTGAAGTGCTTTACTTAAATTCTATAAGCAGAACCAGAAACACTTCCAGACCATCAATTGTGATCAAAGGCCCAGAACCTTCACTACTTTTCAACACTTACCGTAGAGATATATCCATGTTCTTACCTACATTCTACATCCCACCCATATTCGAAAGAAGGCTTATCCGATTCAGAATCAAAATGTTAACACTATGGTATAAAGAAGTTACACAAAGAACCACAACTTTTGGATATTTTGCCATGGAGTGTTACCTTAAACATCATAAATGCTATACATGGACCATAGATAACCCCATAAAGTATTTGGATCCTGGATTATTATGGATATGAAAGATAGAATGTCAGTGCCTCAATTGGTAGTAGGTTAGTACCTAAGTCTCGCTAAAGTAATGGGCCCAGTTCTCACTAACTTTATCACCAAAAGACCTTGTCGCGCGACACAGTGGAACTATATAGAACTTTTTGTGAGGCAAATTTATCATTCAACCATGTCCGATTCAATTACTATTAATATCAAATCATCCGGAGATCTGAAATATGAAGTGACAATTTCTCCATCCCAAACAGTTTTGGAATTGAAGAATGAAGTTGCCGCCAAAGCAGATGTTCCAGCCGATAGACAAAGGTTGATTTATTCCGGTAAAGTATTAAAAGATAACGAAGTTATCTCCACTTATAAAATTCAATCAGGACATACTGTTCATTTAGTGAAATCTGCTGCCGCAAAGCCAGCACCTGCAACCAGTTCCACCACCAGTACATCTACTCCATCTGCCACTACTACCACTTCAGGTAATAATGGTGTTCCATCCAATATTTCTTCGGGATCAGGTGCTTTCAATCCTTTAGCTGACTTGACCGGTGCAAGATATGCTGGATATACTCAATTACCATCAGCATCAATGTTTGGACCTGATGGAGGTATGAACAATGCTATGCCAGATCCTGAACAAATGTCTCAAATGATGTCAAATCCTATGTTTCAAGAAAGTATGAATTCTTTATTATCTAATCCCCAAATGTTAGATTACATGATCCAGCAGTCACCTCAATTAAGAGCTATGGGACCTCAAGCCAGAGAAATGTTACAAAGTCCTTTTTTCAGACAAATGTTATCCAATCCTGATATGATGAGATCAATGATGCAAATGAGTGGTGGTTTAGGTGGTGCTGGAGCTCCTCCATCATTCCCTGCTCCAGGATCCAATCCAACCGTAGGAGAAAATGACTCTACCACGGAAGGAACCAACACTCCAGCTGCCAATCCTTTTGCTTCAATGTTTGGTGGTCAAGGTGCTGGTGGTGCCGGTGGTTTCCCACCAATCGACCCATTTGCATTATTTGGTGGTCAAGGTGGTAATACTCCAGTTGAAACTGATAACCGTCCTCCAGAAGAAAGATACGAAAGTCAATTAAGTCAATTAAATGATATGGGCTTTTTTGATTTCGATAGAAACGTTGCAGCCTTAAGAAGAAGTGGTGGTAATGTCCAAGGAGCTGTAGAATACCTTTTATCCGAATAATTTAATATACGTGATTTATGAACATTTCTGTAGTATGTGTAAGTTTTCGCATTGTTTTCTCAAATTTCTCAACATGAGTGAACTACCCAACGAGGTACTGAATAGGCCCATGTCCACCATACCGGTATCAGAGACCTTCAAACGAACACCCATAGATCTTCAGTTCCTTAAGATCATTGCTATTGTTCTTAGAGCTCAGGGGTATCATGTGACAAATGACTTTCTTACAGAATTGAATGAAATGGCATTGAAGTACTTTTCTGATTTAATAGATGACTTGAAAACATTCACTGAACTTCAAAGAAGAACCGTTCCAACGGTAAGTGACGTTCAGAATGCTTTCAAGTACAAACAGATTGATTACAATGGTATGTATTTGCAACATGTTCGTAATAAGAAGATCTATAGCAAATACCAAAAAGAGATAAATTCTGTTAATCATCAAACTTCAACCACCATCAATAATCTACAAAATATAACGTTTGATGCTGAAAGTGAAGTGTTTTTCAATGAAGAAGAATATGAAATTGCAGAATTAGTACCTAGAGATACTAAGAAACCATCATACATACCAAACTATTTCCCCGATTTACCTCCAGATTATACATATCAAAACACTGCAAGATACATAGAACCGTTGAAAGATATGGAGAAACTCAGATTAAGGCTAGTGGAAGAATCAAGACTCACAGAACAATCACTTTATACTATCATTGGAGATAATGAAGATGAATGGAAGAAGAATATAGAAATTGAGATTAGTGAAGATGAAAGTTTATTAAGTTTGACTGAATTACCAATGATAGCATCACCAATTCAACGATTTGATGCTTTCAAACCTCCTGAATTACCTGAATATGCCGAAGATGAAGATGAAGAGACTAAAGTTGAAGAAAAACCTGTGGTTATCGATAAAAGTTTTGACTTTGTAGCATATGCCAATAAAAGGAAAATTATCAGAGATAGGAAGGAACAAGAAATTATTGATAGAAGAAACAAAAGAGGTAAAAATGTCTTCATGAAAGCAGAAAAATACTTTTCCCCATATGCAACTCAAGCTATCACTGGAGAAATTCGACAATTTTTCAAAGACAACTTGAACCATGAGCTAGGTACTGTCATCAGAGCCATCAAAGCAGATACTGTGAAACAGAAAGAAACCATTGAAAGATTAATATCCGAAAAAGAAGTTCAAGAAAAAGAAAGAGAAAAGGAAAGAGAAACCATCGAATTTGGATTCAATTTTGGAGACGAAAAAGTCATTGATAGTGACAGTGATGGAGAAGTTAATGATGAAGATATTGTATTTGCTACTGACCAACGAGAAACGGATGTGGCCAATGAAATTAATGGAACAGATATAATAGATATGGCAATCGATACCCCAATTGATATGGCAATCGATACACCCAACGATATTCAAACTGAACCTAACGGTACTAACATGTTCCAAGACCTTGATAGTGACATGTCAGACTTGGAATCTCAACTTCAAGCCTTTAATGATGAATAATGATATATAGATAAAATATAAACCGACCCCGCACCCGTGCACCCATACATAATAAGAAAACTCGCGATTTTTCTCATCAACAAAGGATAATCCTGGAGAAAGTGAAAAGTTAACCACCAATTCGAATTCCAACAGATCAATCTTTACAATTCACCACATACTCAAGCAATTCTAGGTCCATAAATGTCGGAGGCGGTATCAATTACTTTACCACCCTCGGTACCGTTCCCTGTGACCATATCATCAATTATGTGTAAAGAGCAAGATGACGTTAGAAAGCATCAAATGTTATTTAAGTATAAATATTGGGATTATCAAGATGACCCTCATAGTAAGGAAGAAATTCCTCCTAAGATTCGTGTTGAGATGATTGGGACTCATGAAAGTCCTGTTGAAGGTAAAATTACCCAAGTATTGGTTAAACTTAATGAAGAAATAGGTCATAAAGGTATTGTTTTATGTTTAATTGAAGAACCATGTGCTCATGCAGTTCAATATGGAGGTCTTTGTGCTTTATGTGGGAAAGCTGTGGAAGATGAAAAAGATTATACCGGTTACAATTATGAAGATAGGGCTACAATTTCTATGTCTCATGAAAATACTGGATTAAAGATTAGTTATGAAGAAGCTACCAAGATTGAACAAAATACTACTGACCGATTACTTAAGGAAGAAAAATTGATTTTGGTGGTAGATTTAGATCAAACAGTTATACAAGCTACTGTGGATCCCACTATAAGCGAATGGCAGAAAGATCCTACCAATCCCAACTATAAAGCAGCTCAAGAAGTCAAATCCTTTTATCTTGAAGAAGAACCTATCGTCACCGAAGCTAATAAGTTGAATGGTATAAAGCCTCAGCCATTAGTTTGTTGGTATTATGTCAAACTTAGACCTGGTTTGAAACGATTCCTCCAAGAAATGTCCAAATATTATGAAATGCATATTTATACCATGGCTACAAGAAATTATGCTTTAGCTATAGCCAAATTAATTGACCCGGAAGGTAAATACTTTGGTGATAGAATCTTAAGTAGAGATGAAAGTGGTTCTTTGACTCATAAAAATCTTAAAAGATTATTCCCTGTTGATCAATCAATGGTAGCTATTATTGATGATAGAGGAGATGTTTGGCAATGGGAAAGTAATTTAATTAAAGTAGTCCCATATGATTTTTTCGTAGGTATTGGAGATATCAATTCGAGTTTCTTACCTAAGAAATTCGGCCAAGTCACTGGACCTAGTAAAAGGAGAAAGTCATTAGCTAAATTAGAAGCATATGAATTAGGTGAAACCAAAAATGAAAAGGTCGAGGAAACCCCCAAAGAATCACCTAAAAACAATGAAGATGAAGAAGATAAAGAAAATCCTAAGAATCCAGTTGATAGAATGTTGGAAATTGGAGGAGGTGAAGACAATAAGAATCTTTTAATCGAACAATCCCAACAACGATCATTATCTATTGAACAACAACAACATGATAGACCCTTGGCCAAATTACAACATGATTTAGAGAAAATTAACCATCAAGAAAGCGAAGATGAAGATGAAGATGAAGAAATCGTTAATGATAATTTACTTTATGATGATGACACTGAATTGGAAACTTTACAAGTAGCTTTAACCAACATCTATAAAGAATATTATAAGATGTACAAAAGTGGACAAACCATAAAACCAGATTTAACCAAGATAATACCACAATTGAAATCTAAATGTTTAAAAGGTTTAACTATTCTTTTTTCAGGAATTTTACCCATAAATATTCCATTTGAGAATCTCGATTTGGTCATCTTATGTAAGCAATTTGGAGCAACAGTAGTTAATGAAGTTTTACCTGAAGTTACTCATGTGATTTGTAAGGAACCAATTGAAGGTCAAGGATTAACTTTGAAGGTTAAAATAGCCAAAGACATTTTACCCAATGTTAAAATTGTTAATTCTGATTGGTTGTTCTCAAGTTTAAGTAATTGGAAGAAAATGGATGAAAGCAAATATTTAATCAAAACTTCAGATAATAATTGGAGAATTGATAAACGAGATGTGGCAGATTATCAAAGAAACTTGAATAATCAAATAATGATGCAAAAGAATCGTCAACCACGACCTCGATTTGATTCCATTACTTCCATTGAAGATTATGATTTAGATAATGCCAATCAAGAAGTTGATGATTTCCTTGCTGATCTTTCTGGAGATGAAGATGACGATGATGACGATGATGATGAAGACGATGAAGACGATGAGGAACAACCAAGTAAAGTTGATTCTTTCATAAAAGATGTGTATAAGAGTAAAAAGAGAACATTGGAAATCGAATCTGATGAAGAAGTATCCAAGAAACATAAATCCGAAGATTTAGAATTGGATGAATTAGAACAAGAATTGTTAGATGGATTCGATGAACTAGATTAATGATGTAATATATAAGGTTATCAGTAAATCAACCGAACCGTAAGTTCCTGAATTTCCCCTTGATCTCTGTCCCAATGGGGAATTATAGCAATAGTTAAATCTTTAACAATTTACTACCCCTCTCATCACAACTTAATCTGTCGCTAACGGTGATTCATCTCTAAGGTACAGTCAGGGAGATTATCTCACGCCCGTGGCATCAGGAATATGTCGGTGAGACATTCGAATTGAAGGATCCTTACATTTCTCCCTGTCAAGCTCTAAACATTCGGGTTGTCGCTAACTTATTGCCTTGCAGTCCTTGGTCTGAGGGCCATAGATAAACAGACTTAGAGTTTGGAGAATGGCCAAGTTACTAATCAGTGCGACTCTCAGTTTGACTTAAATTGTCTAGCTTTTGAAGATATCCCTAGTTTCGGGGGTTTCAAAAAACGTTTCTTACTGGTCTGTAATAAACAAAAGTTAGATCATAACAGGACGACATCCTGTTAATGTAAGTGCGGTTTAGAAGTGAGTATGTCACATGTTACAATAAAGTAGTCATTCCAACAATGCATCAGTTGAACATGCTGCTGAAAAAGTTGCAGCCATTGGGCACGCGCACGACTTTTAGCCAGCCATTTTCTTTATTCCAACAGAATTCGGTTAATGGGCCAGCAGAACTTATTGTAAAAATTACACGATTAATGAAATATCGGATCAATCACATATTACTTGATTTGAACGTGTTGATCTGAGAAATATTTAAACTGTTGCAATTCCCCTGTTTTTTTTAAAAAACCGCAGGTATCTAAAAATAACCTGGTGAGCATATATAAAGGTAGATTATCCAAAGAAGGATTTAAAGATACTTAAAGAGTGATAGAGTGTTAGGAAGTCATCAGATTAACTAGAGACATACACCTAAGAGATAAATACCTGAGAGATCAATACTAAAAGATCAAAGACTAAAAGATCAGGATACTAAGAGATCAAGTTACTAAGAGATCAAAAAGAGTTCAAAAGAGTTAACAGTAAAAGTTCACAGTAAAAGCTTCAAACACAATAAAGAACATGTTCAAGTTCTTCAGATTCTTATTGATATTTTTATCATTGGCAGCTGCCTTATTAACCATTTTTGGGTTAACTGGATCTTATTCCAACCAATCATACTTAACTAAGACTTATATGTTAAATTTCCATTTGGATAGTTTAGATTTATCTAAATTATTAGATAGTAGTGGATTTTCAAAGAGATCAACAACCACCAAAGATTGGGCCAGTCAAATCATTTCATCAACTGGAAATTCTGGCTCAGCAGTTGAAAGTTTAGCTGCTAGTGCGGAAAGTGCTGTTTCTTCATTAGGTTCAGATGCTTCAAATTTAATCAGTCAAATCACTCAATTAGATTACAATGATTTAGGGTTAGCTGATGTGTACCAATTAAGTTTCTGGGGTTATTGTAAAGGTAGTATTAACGGTACTACTAAAACCCTTTCATCTAATGAAGTAGGTAAACAATTTGATAATAGTAATGTTAACATTACTTGGTGTTCCAAACCAAAAGTAGGGTATAAATTTGATCCTTTGGTTGTTTTCAAAGAAGAATTGAATAACACTTTACAAGAAGGTGTTAGTTCATCAGTCTTAAGTCAAGAAATTAGTTATTTATTGGATAATTTGACTTATGACAATTTGAATTTACCAGGAGATTTAAGTGGTAAGATCAAACTTTTCGGTAATTTACAAGTTGCATCCTTTGGATTATTGTTAGCAGGTGCTGTTTTAGCTGTTATTTCCATTATAATCCAATTATTAGGATGTTTCATGAGTCCAGATTCTTGCTGTTTATCATTCTTAAACTTCTTATTTGAATGTCTTATCTTCATTATTTTATTGGTGGGTTCGATTTTGATCACTTTCACCATGTCATACACTAAGACAGAAATTAATAAGAATACTGATGATTATGGAGTTAAATCTTTCTTATCCATCAATTTCTATGCTTTCATTTGGTCAGGTGCAGTGGCTGCTTTATTATGTACTTTCTTCAACTTATTAGGCCATTGTTGTGGATTATTCAGTACTGGAAGAAGAAGATTCAGAAGTGCTGTTCACGATGAACCTGAAATGGTTTATTCACATCATGATGTTATGAGTGATGCTGGAAGTTTCAAGACTGAAGCTCATTCATCTCACCATTCATCTCATCATTCATCTCATCATTAGGATGTTTGGTACAAAGTTTAGAGTACTAGCTTAAAGCACTAGTTCAACGTTCAAATTACAAAATAGTACAAATTTCAAAGTAGTATAAACTACAGAGTACAAAGTTTATGGGACCCCTAAGTCCCTGGGTCGATTTTCGTGTGTATTGGGTTTATAAATATTATTCGCACTTCTCATCTCTCTCAAAACAAATGCTTTGTTCATGTATGTATCATTGTGAAACACCCCATAATTAACACCGTACTAACATTTCTAGTGACAGGAGAGATATGCCAGGAACCTGTGGTATCGCCTAGGAGCGGTAAGATTTTTGAAAGGAAATCGATTGAGAATTATTTATCTACAAATAGTACAGACCCGATAAACGACCAACCTTTAACAATCAATGATTTAATACCCATAGATACTGATGTCACCATACCTCCTCGGGCACAGTCCATTCCTTCGATGTTAAGATCGTTCCAAAATGAGTTTGATTCTATGGCATTAGAGATTTTTACACTTCGAAAACAATTAAATAAAGCCAAAGAAGAATTGAGTTCTTCATTGTATCATTACGATGCTGCGGTGAAAGTGGCAGCCAATGCCATTAAAGAAAGAGATGAAGTTAAAAGGGCTTTACAAGAATTACTGGCATCGATTGGAGATGGTGTGATGGAAGAAGAATCTCAAAATGGTGAACCATCAGAAATAAAAGCTTTGATTGAAGAATCTCGAGCTCAATTGTTCGCCTTGCATAAATCACAGAAATTCACATTACCTGCAACAACACCAACATTTAGTCTTGGAGATTCTGAAGATATCGATGATTTCAAATTCGTATACTATGATGATAAAGTGAAGAAATTGATTTTGGGAGGTAAACTGATCATTGTAAAGGATTTGATTACTAAGGAAGAATCCAAAATCTCCCATAAAGGTATTTTAACTGCCCTCAATATGATTGAATACAACGGAAGTCTCGTACCTATTTATGGGAATAAAAATGCAGTGAAATTCGATGAACAAACGATCAAATTCAAAGGTAATGTCGTAGATATCAAATCACATCCAAAATTAAAATCCCTTTATGTAGTTATGACCACCAAATCATTTAGTTTATTTCAAGAAACTGAGAAAATCATGGAAATCGAAACTCCTGCCACTACCGGTGAATTCCACGTAGATGGTGCATTGTTTGCCATTGGTGGTGATAATGAAGTGCTTGTTTACGATTTGACCAAAGACCAAGAACCTGCTGCCACCATACCTATCAAATACCCTACTATCACTAAAATCACATTTGGTTTCAATGGTTATTGGTTACTTGTCTCATCCACTGATGGTACCAATGATTCTATCGAGTTCATAGATCTCAGAAAATCCACCGTCATCCATACCATAGACGTTCCATCCTTAAAAGATTTCATCATTGATAAATCTTGTAGTTATATCATAACCTTATCTGATAAAATAGATATGCATAAATACACCAAGAAGGGTAAAATTTTCCAAGATTTCGTTGATTCCATAGAGTTCACCGGTGAGAGAATCTTCCTTGATAGCTCTGAGTCCATCCAAGGGTTCCTTATATCAGATAAACTCACCAACTATAAATTAGATTTTTAATGTACAATATTTTTCGCAGCCATCGCTCCAGATTTCCCATCTCCAGATTTTTCCTCAACCATGAGCCAAATAGATGAATTGGTTGAACAATGGTTAGCCATTGATATTAACCCCCAATCGAGAAATGAAATCACACAGTTACAGAAACAGGGTAAATATGACGTTTTGGAGAAGAAATTGAGTAAAAGGATTGCTTTTGGAACAGCAGGTTTGAGGTCTTCTATGGAATCAGGGTTCGCTCATATGAATGATGTCACAGTATTACAAGCAGCCCAAGGATTAATCGACTATTTGGATAAGAAAGGAGGTAATTCTATTGTTATTGGGTATGACCATCGTTACCATTCACAAAGATTCGCTGAACTAACTGCTTCTGTGGCAGTGTTACGTAACTTCACAGTTTATTACTTAGGGTCAAAAGATACGTTATCCCCAGAAACCATTCAGTTATCAAATACTCCTTGGGAGAACAAATCTGAAGAGAAATCTTTTGTTCATACGCCATTAGTTCCATTTGCTATTGATCATTTTAAAGCTTCAGCTGGGGTAATGGTCACAGCTTCTCATAATCCAGCTAATGATAATGGGTACAAGGTTTACTATGGAAATGGATGTCAAATCATTCCTCCTGTAGACCATGATATTGCCCAATCCATTGAAAATAACTTGAAACCGTGGGATGGTGTGTGGGACGTCACAAAGCATTTTTCCAGTGATTTGGTTCACAGCGTTAAGCCAGAAATCACTCAAAGTTACGTCAAAGCCGTTGAAGATAAACTCATCAAGACTCAAGACCTTGATTTTAAATTTGTATATACGCCAGTTCATGGTGTAGGGTTGGAAATTTTCGAAAAGGTGTTACTGAAGTTCAACAGTAATATGATCATCACTGATAGTCAGAAGAATCCCGACCCGTCATTCCCCACAGTCAAATTCCCCAATCCAGAGGAAAAAGGTGCTTTGGATGAAGCCATTAAGACAGCTGATGCCAACGGTGCTGAGTTAGTTATAGCCAATGATCCTGATGCCGATCGATTCACAGTATCAGTGAAGGTTAATGGGAAATGGACACAATTGACAGGTAATGAGATTGGATTCTTATTTGCTCAATATGTCATTGAAACCACTCCAGCTGATCAATTGTCCAATACTTATCTTTTAAACTCCACGGTTTCATCACAGATCTTATCGTCCATGGCTCAAAAGGAAGGCTTCCATTTCCAGGACACCTTAACAGGATTCAAATGGATTGGGAACAAGGGAAATGATTTGAAGAATCAAGGTTTCAACGTTCCTTTTGGATATGAAGAAGCTATTGGGTTCATGTTTGATCTCGTTAACGATAAAGATGGTATTACTGCAGCCATAACTTGGTTACAATTGTATCAGAAATGGTTTACTGGTGGTGAGAATGCCTTAGATAAGCTCAAATCTGGTTATGAGAAGTATGGGTATTTCAAAGAGTGTAATGGATATTACAAATTAGCAGATTTATCTACCACTGATGAGATTTTCAGCCAAATACGTTCATCATTCGAAGGGGACCAACCTAAAACTATTGGTAGTTTCACTGTAAAGTACTGGAGAGATTTAACTTTGGGATATGAAACAGGTACCAAAGATAATAAGTCGATTTTACCACTGGATCCTACATCTCAAATGATCACGGCTATTCTTGGTGAAGATCAAGTCAGATTCACCTGTAGAGGATCAGGAACTGAACCTAAATTGAAAGTTTATATCGAAGGTAAAGGAAGTACCGAACAGGAAGCCATTGATGTTGCTCATGAATGTTGGGAGATTTTGAAACAACAATGGTTCAAGCCTGAAATTTTCAATGTCACTGAAGTATTAAATCAATAAAGTATGGTATTGAACTATTTTCTCTGAAATTATAAAGACCTGAACAAACTTTGAGTCCATATACTTATGCCGCCTCTTTAACAAACATTCGATCGAAGTTTAAACCTCGGAAAAAACTTCGTGAACCCTGGATCTCTAGGATCAAATAAAGTTAAGGATCAAACGAGGATGTCGCGATTTTCAACACGCTTCGATCAAAATAATTCCAACGAATGAGTTTTAAATCAGATTTACCCATTCATAATCGATTGAATCCTCGGAAAACTGGGATACCGCCATTGTATAAGCGGTTAGTAATAGGGCTAGTCAGTTTAATCACATTATATTTGATTTTTGGCAAATCCAAAACTCCTATATTTGATGTTCCTGAGATCGATGAACAAATCTTAGAACTGAATTTAGAAGTTTCTTACGAAGCCGATTCTCATATCTATGAAGTCACTAAGGATGGAATCACCGAGAAGCCTGAAGCAGATTTTGAATATTTTGATTTAAATGATTTCAAAGGTTCAGCTGAGGGAATGAATAATGGAGACGTCGTATTATTCTTAATGCCGTTAAGAAATGCTGAAGGGGTTTTAAGTATGGCCTTCCACAATTTAATGAATCTTACATATGACCATGGGTTAATTGATATTGGATTCTTGGTTTCAGATTGTTCTGAAGGGGATAGAACTTTAGAAAAAGTATTTGAATATAGTGTAGCTTTACAAAATGGTACATTAGTTGAAAAATTAAGGAAAGAAGAAACATCCAAACATAAATCAGGATCATCAGATTTATACCAATTATATATGGATCAAGATTATATGAATAATGTTAAAAATTCTTATGATCCTAAATCATTTCATAAAGATTATGAAAAACCTTTTAGATCAATAACTATTTATCAAAAAGATTTCGGACAAGCTATTGGACAAGGATTTAGTGATAGACATGCAGTTAAAGTTCAAGGAATCAGAAGAAAGTTAATGGGAAGAGCAAGAAATTGGTTAACTTCAAATGCTTTAAAAGCTTATCATTCATGGGTTTATTGGAGAGATGTTGATATTGAAACTTGTCCAGGATCAGTTATTCAAGATTTAATGAAACATGATTATGACGTAATGGTACCTAATGTTTGGAGACCTTTACCATCATTTTTAGGTAATGAACAACCTTATGATTTAAATTCATGGGTTGAAAGTGAACCAGCATTAGAATTAGCATCTAAATTAGATGAAGATGATGTTATAGTTGAAGGGTATGCGGAATATCCTACTTGGAGAGTTCATTTGGCTTATATACGTGAAAAGGATGGAAATCCTAATGAAGTAGTTGATTTAGATGGGGTAGGAGGGGTGTCAATTTTAGCTAAAGCTGATATTTTCCGTCAAGGAGTTAATTTCCCTGCATTTACATTTTTAAATCATGCCGAAACTGAAGCATTTGGGAAATTAAGTAAAAAAATGGGTTTTAAAGTTGGTGGTTTACCTCATTATACAATCTGGCATATTTATGAACCAAGTGAAGATGATTTAATGAAGATAGCTAAATTGGAGAGACTGAAGAGAAGAAAGAAGAATACAAGATCTTAAGAACTTTCATAGAATTAATGCATGTAGAATAGGAATAAATATCCTTATTGAAGGCGATTATTGGGGAGGCAATTTGGGTCAGAAGACAATTGCATCCAGTGAAACCTATAAATCTGTCGAGAAATCTCATTGAAAGACCTTTAAAATTCTGGAAAAACCTCTATGAAGCTCAACCCGAATCAGCCTAATCTAAAAATTAACAAACATAGACACCAAATGTCAAGAAAAAACCTTGAACATTTCAGTAGGAAGGCAGGTGTTATAATCCATGTGCAATTGTTAATTACACTCAGAGATTGTTCACATCCGTTTTGTTCATCATAATGTTCTTGTGAGGATTCGAACTTGAAGCTTCAAAGTCAAATGCTCTACAAAGATAGATTTCACACGACTTAGCGTGAAAAAGTCTCATATACTCCAAACTAGGATTATCCGAGAAACCCATTATTTTTGATGAAATCCATGGGTTTTATTGGATAAAACTCCCATAGAGACACTACAATGACAGTATTCAAGTAAATTAACTACTTCAAACCACCAAAATCCAGCAATTATAGGTCAATGAGGCAGTTCACATATTTCCTCTTAAGGAACAACCCACGCAATTCAAACAATACGACGTTTAAAACCAAATGTAGACGATATTTTTTGATAAGATGAATTCGTGTAAAGTAATCACCTAAGCGAGATGATATCGATATAACGTGAACTACAGGTGTTCCCCATACACGTATTATATGACATTACTACTAAGGACATCTATTTTTAGCTCAAAATAAAGTTTGAGATCTAGACATTTTTTTTGTAGCCCGTAACCCCTATAGACCCATCTTTAGGCCCATCGCCTCATCAATTTGTCCCCCCCTTGTACTAAAACCCGTATTAGGAAAATATTTTTGCACCCAACACCAATCAAAACATCCACCAATTTAAATACGCCAAAATTTCACATTTTAAATATCTGGAAAAACCCATCATTATACTTTTAACCACCATACATCAATATCACGTCGAGTTCCCCTGTTTATTGTGTGTTTGATCAAAAAAATTTCCCATCTCAATAAAGTTGTTCTCGATTAAGTTTTGTGGCCCAAACCAAAACAAAAAATCTGCGACCGTGTTTTCAACGAACCCACTATAAATATCAAAGTTTATTCATTTGTTTTAACATCTGTTTGTTCATTCATTTGCATAAGAGGTTAAAGAGATTATTAGGAGATATCTCACCTTCATTTTGTTCATTTTTTTTCTATTCCACCACATCATTTTCAACTTTTTTTTTTGACGAATCATTTTAGTTTGACGATTCAATCATTAGCTTTTACTTAATTCATTTCAGCATAATTCATAGGGGTTTTGGCATATTCATATTCATCGTCATTTCATTATCAAGCATATCATGAAATTTCATTTCTTATTATTCCCTTTAGCTTTAGCCTTACATCCAGTTAAAGATTTTAGAGTTAAAGATTTAGGTACTATAATCAATCATAATAATCATAAAGAAAATGTTATAGATTCTTTACCTACACAAACAAAAACCGTATCCACCACATCATCATTATCATCATCGGCTCCAACGATTGAATTAGATAATGATGTACAAATGGTGTTTACTGATAATACTAAATCCATTTATTATTTGACTTCAAAAATTTGGGATGAACATACTAACTATAATGAAACTTTCCGTTTATTATTAGATACCGGATCATCAATATCTTGGGTTTATAATCAATCTTGTGAATCAGATGCTTGTAAACAAACAACTATTAGTAAATTTAATGATTTTTCCAGACCTTTAGTTATAGAATCTAATTTTGGTTTAAGTTATAGTGGACAAAACGTTGAAGGAGATTTGATTAATGGGTTATCAAATGATATTATTATGGAATTTGATAATTTCAGAATTTCAAATTTTTCTTTTGGTTTAGCTTCAACTGTACCAGATTTATTTAATGGATTCAATGTTTCGGGTATTTTAGGTATTCCTTCATCTTCAGATAACATTAATAGAAATTTGATCCATCAATTAAATGAAAAGGGTGATATTGATGGACAAATCTTTGGATTATCATTACTTTCAACCAATCAAATCATCAAATATATTGATTCAAGTTCAGATATGATTGATTTACCTTCAAATTATGGTGGTTTAATGATCTTTGGATCTAAAGCAACTAATGATTTGTATAAATTCACCGATAATATCTATTATACTCCATTACTTGAAAATGATGATGATTATTGGTTAATCAATTTAACTAATATTGAAACTTCTAATGATACTGTTACTTTAAAATTCAATGAATCTGATTCTAGAAAAACTATCATTGATACTGGAACAACCGGGTTTGTTTTACCTTTATATGATGCTGATAATCTTCATACCAAACTTTTTGGTGATGATTTAATCACCGATAATAAGGGGAATTATGCATTCCCATGTGATTGTCAGAATCAAAACATTACTTTCACTATCAATGATCATGATTTTGAAGTCAATGTCAATGATTTCAAAGGTAAAGAATATACAACTACAGGTTTAGAAGGGAAATGTGCTTCAATGATTCAAGGATTAGATTCTCAATATTGGGTTTTTGGTGCTGCTTTCTTATCTAAATATTATACAGTATTTGATTTAGAAAAGTCACAAATCGGGTTTGGTGATACTAGAATCACATCTTATGTTTTAAAGGAACCATCAAATGTTAGTTTTTATTCATCATATTCTAATACCACCACTACAAGTATTTCAAGTGTATCAAGTATGAGTACTACTAGCTCATCTAGTTCATTGGCTACTTCATCTACTTCAAACACAGAGGATAATAGTGCTACCGTCAATAATGTGTCGGGATTATCATTAATAATCTATTTATTACTGTGTATCATAATATCTTAATGTAATTTAATATAAACTATGTAATTATGTAATCACTGATAACCACGATAATACCAGGTACATCAAACCTACAGGATAAACTGCAAGAAGAACTCTACCAGGAAGAACTCCTGAACATTTTAAACTTAATACTCCTGAATAAATACTCCATATACATAAGACTGCCATTATGATTAATCTTAAGAACTTCCATCCTATAAACAATGAACATATCAATTCTCCTACAGTCAATGGGAACATGGAGTATCCTACAGCACTAATGGCAGACATGAAGGAGATATTACCTCCTAATAATTGGATATTCAAACCAATAACTATGAAGAATATCCAAATAAATGAAAAGCTCCCAGAAAACACTGAGTTGGTATTGGTCTTTGATGACATTCCTAATACTACAGAATAGAAAAGGGAGAAAATTAAAGGTCCCCAAAGATCCCAATCCAAATTATTGAAATCAATTGTACTTTGAGCTTCATCTTCATCATTATTTGATACACTGATTCTACGATTTCTGATAGATTCAGGAAGATTTATACCATTAGAATTGGCGAAATCAATTAAAATCCCTTGTTGTTTGCTAGCTAACTTAGCTAATTGGTGGGGCCAAATCACTATGGTAAGTCTTTTCCAAATTCTGAGTAAATCTCGAGATAATGTGGTCAATACTGGCTCATCCAAAGTATCTCCACCACTATATTGATGTTCTCTTACGGTATTATTATCAGTAAACGCTTTTGATGAAGTAAAGGGAGTGAAAGTTGAAGATAAATCAACTTTTGTCCATGGAAGAAACCCTGTGTTTGAATTAGTTGAAGTATTAGTTGGTGGTGGCGGTGGTTGTGATGATTGATGGTAGGAATTGTTAACGGGTTCCTCGTCAGGGATTATAAAATCATCAATATCTGGATCTGTGTAGTTGTGGTTCATTGGGTGAGAAATGAGAATTTTGAGAGTTGAGTATGTTAAAAGCCTTAAGAGAACGGTTTGTCCTGAGGTCTTCAGAGAACAGATTAACCTGGGGTCTTCATAGAACTTGAAGGTGATAAGTACTGATGATACAATTGGATTCTATATTATCTAAATATTCCTAACTGACTTCTTTGATAGCACTGGCCCTATCTTCAAGAGATTCTAAGGTTCTAATAACTCTAGCAGGATTTCCAACCGCCACGGAATAAGGAGGAAGTGATTTATTAACAATAGCACCAGCTCCAATGACACACCCATCACCAATAGTAACTCCTGGTAATACAGCAATGTTACATCCAAACCAAACGTTGTTCCCTACAGTGATAGGTAAAGCATATTCCACTACATCCAATCTTTTTTGAGGATCAGTTGGATGTGTAGCAGTAGTGAAACAAACATTTGGTGCAATCATAACATTATCTCCAATTGTGATTAATGAACAATCTAAGAAAGTAATATTGAAATTCCCATAGAAATTCTTCCCAATACTAATATTACATCCATAATCAACGAAAAATGGAGGTTCAATAAAGGCTGTATCATCTATTTTACCAAAGATTTTTTTCAAGAATTTCAATCTGGCTTCACTATGTCTTTTAGTATCGAAATCATAATCTTTCAAACGAATCAATCCATAATCAGCAGCATTTTCATGACCAAGATCTCTAGCTAATTTCAATTTACTATCCCAACAGTTATAAGGTAAAGATGAAATCATTTTCTCATATTCTTCTCCTTTTGGTAAGTTATTTAAATTCTTATAAGCATAGTCAATCAATTCATGATTAAGTTCAGTTGGTTGGATTAAATCTGGCATTGATAATGTTGGACTTATCAAGAAAAATCTCGGGCCTTTTTATAGTGAGAAATTTTATGGGGTAAGGAAGTTAAGGGCGAAGTATAAAGGGACAAAGAAATAAAAAATATATCATTATTTTCTCTTACTGAAGAATGATTTCTTAGTGTCAGATTTACTGTCTTTGGAAATAATACTGGTGGGAGAATTAGATCTGGTTAATTTGTTATCGTCGCCATTCTTGGGGAATATCTCCGATTTTTGAGTTTTGAGAAGCCCAAAAGGGTGGAAAAGTCCGTGTTTCTTCTTTTCTCCTTCGGAATTTATTGATATTTCATCAAATTTTAATTCACTCATGGTTCTTCTAAGATCCCTGTGTTCTTTGGCTTGTTCTTTAGCATGTTCTTTAGCTTGTTCTCTTGCTTTCTTTTTACCTAATTTTAGTTGATTATGTAATCGGGCTTTTTCCTCCTTTTCGACTTTGGATTTCAATTTTTCATCCCTTTTGATAAGATTAGTGATTCTCTTATCGACATCTTTATTCGATTCTCCTCTATTTAATTTAGGATCCGTTTTTACGGCTTTAAAAGGGGTCAATCCACTAATTCCCGTTCTAATACTTGAATTGGTTCGTTGCCTTTCCAATGGATTAAATCCTCCTCCTTGATTTCCCCCACCCGCGTTTGGCCCCATTGGGGTTGATCCCCCACTTGTATTGGTAGGACCAGGAGATCCTGTTTGATCGTCAAAAGCTAAATTACTAGACAGTCTGGAATTAGCGAATTGTTCTTGTGGGGTCATAGTCGGAGTTATATTACCACGGGATTCGGTTAATGACAACGTTGATCTTATCGGTCTCAAGGTATGTTCATTATCGGAACTTAATCCTCTATTCATAGGAATTCTTTGATTAAAACTCATAGTTGAATTAGATCTTTCACGTAAATTAATCATTCTTTGTGTTTCATCATATCTGGATTTGATTTGTTCCATTTGTTCCTCAATATCGATTTCAAAATCTATCAATAATTTACTCATTTGTTTAGCATTATTGGCACGTAACATTAATTTCAAATCAGCCACCAACGAAACACTTTCGAAAATCAATTCAATGGTATGTAAACTAGGAATTGGTGATACTGGAGACACTAATTGTTCCAAAGTCAATCCTTCTCTTTCAGTTTCATCGTCAATTTCGAGATTTTGACTTCTTGAACTATCAAGACTCTTTCTTTTAGGTTGATCGATATCTGCTCTATCAAAGATAGATTTTGATCTGGGTCCGATGTTAGGTAAATCATGAGGAGTATCTAAATATCCGATCCCCAAATTATCGAAATTATCATCATCTTCACTATTAGAACTGGTTTTTTCCATTGACAGTTCACCTTTACTAAAATCATCAGCCTCAAATTCATTTTCTCCCAAATTCCCTTCATCTTCTTTATCTTCCTTTTCAAACATTGAAGATCTACGTGACGACATCCTTGATGATTTCCTTGATGATTTCTTCGATACCGCTTCTTTCTCTTTCCGTTTCTTCTCATTAACTTGATTACTTCTTAAGATTTTCTTCAATAATGCAATATCTAAATACCCATCATCAACAGTATCGATAAAACCTTGATATTCATCTAATGGGAATTCGAAATCTGGATCATGAGGAGTATTAGTTTCTTTAAGAAGCTTGAAATATTCAGTCTTTAATTCATTGGCTCTCTTAATAACCCAAATTTCTCTTCTTCCAATGATACCAAATAAAACTTCACTTATCAAGTCATATAATAAAGGAACTTTATAATGTCTAGCTAAAGCCAAATTATCTAAAGTCGTTGGACTTAAAAGCCATTTATTACCGATTTGTCCCGTATATAAGTATTCACAGAATGCTTTAATGGTGGTGGTAGTAAATGGAACGTATAATTTACGAGGAATAAGGGAAGATTCCATTTGGAAAGTACCATTTTCAAGGTTTTCAAAATTCAAAAGAATATTATTGAAAGGATTGAATTCTTCTTCATTAGACAGAGAAGAATCAGTTGGTTCAGGTGGGGTGGATTTTTGTTCTTCTTCCTTTTTCTTTTCAGGTTTAAGGTTAGGAATTGGACAACTTGACATTTCGAAATTACCCATTTTATTCAAATTGGTTAAACCTAAACCTCCTTGTTGAGATATTGATGCTCTTGGAGATGTGAATGGTGATGAACGAGGTGATTTAACTGGAATATTTCGAAGTTGAGTTAAAGTATGAATCAATGAACCTCTTGGTGATGATAAATCATTAGAATTCTTCCTACTGGAACTCTTATATTGAGCATTGGTAGGTACTGGAGGTATAGGTTCTGTTGGTAACGGTAATTGAGAAGGAATATCTTGTAAATGAGATGCCAATAATGATGATGATGAAGAAAATGAACTGACAGATCCTTTCCTTGATTGATGAGATACTAGGTTATTAGAATAAGGATCAATGGATTTATCCGGTAAATTCAATGACATATCTTCCTTTTTATCGACTTTCTCCACTGAAACATTGGAATTGTTAGATGATGAATCTTGGAAAGGTAATCTGAATTGCGGAGCATCATTTGATCTTCTTTGACTCAAAGGCATCGATAAATGATAAGTTTTATCGACTTTTTCTTCATCTTTTGTTGGTGAGGAGAAATTTGATGAGATATTTGTTGACGATAAGTTTGGAGATTTTAATTGTGGTGATGATACTGACGTTAAAGTGGTGGTATTAACAGCAGAATTATTCTTTGATAATCTACCCTTCTTATCATGGGAATTACTGGAACTGATGGAAGAAGCATGACTTGATGCTATAGAAGCTTTCAATGAACCTATTGATTTATCCTGACTTGATCTTAGCCTTTGATCATCCAGTTGTTGACTTTGATCGAACTTCTCTACTGCATTGACATAACCTCTAGCCAATAATTCTATGAAATAATTCCCCCATCGTTCTATCAATACCATTAATGATACCGGGATTCGATCTCCATTGACAGAAATGATTTCAAAATCAGCGGTAAGATCGCCAAATCTATCCAAGAAGTTTCTACCCAAAGTTATAGCAGCAGGAGGGAAGATGGAATTAATGGTGGTGAAATTATTAGTTGGCGCAGCATAATGAACATATTCACTGAAACTAATAGCTCTTG
Organism: Yamadazyma jaroonii; assembly: GCA_943733655.1. Taxonomy (NCBI): domain Eukaryota; kingdom Fungi; phylum Ascomycota; class Pichiomycetes; order Serinales; family Debaryomycetaceae; genus Yamadazyma; species Yamadazyma jaroonii. Next base: position 836,069 of record CALSDN010000004.1, read on the forward strand.
GAGATTTGGATGTTGATACTGAACCTCTAGATCCCTTAGATGAATATGATGGTCTTCTTGAACTATCAGGAGGGGTTAAAGGTCTATCAATAGACTTTTCAACGATTTTCTCTGCATCATCTGATGATGATTTCATACTATCAGTACTATCATCAGTAGTAGATTTATTAAAATCATCAAAATAAATTCTATTTCCTTCAGAATCATGATAATGACCTCCACCTGCTAATTCCGAACTAGCTAAAATATTAGTTACAGGTAAACTGACAGTAATTATACAATTGAAATATCTCACTGCACTAGTAGTTCTAGATGTAACACTATTACCTATTAAAACCACTTTATGATGACTTTGCCAGGCAAAACCTCCCCAAAATCTATGACTTCCATAATCATGATTACAGAAAACATTCAATCTTGACCATTTACCTGTTGGTTTATTGAATACGAAAATGGAAATATCATAATCATTCTCCAAGAATCCAGTTAAAATTAAATTTTGTCCAAATAATCCACCCAAGGGATATCTTAAATTGAAAGGAATTATCTGGTTGGTTTTGGAAGTTATATCATCGAATTTTCTATGAACAGGAAGAATTTTCCCACTTTTCAATGATTTGGAGATTTTGAATGATAACAAAGGATTAGATATCTTTGAAGAATCTTTAACTGGGGAATAAATCAATAAAGATTCATTTGATTTCCCCTGATCATTCAAATCAGGAGATTTTATGAGATTATCTTCGTTAGCAAAAGATTGATGATTATAATGAGTGAACTGATTATTGAAATTGATAATGACGGAATTGGAATAATCAATATTTAAATTATAATCATCATCAGTATTGGCAAAGTTATTAAGGTCAGAAGTTGATTCTTTGGGGGAATTGATATTTAAGGAGAAATATTCTGGTATGAATTTCTTATCTACCAAATCAAACACTAGATTAGTATAAATAGGATTAGAATTGATATCTTTACCTCCACCTATTAAAACACCGAAATGATCAGCTTTACCAACAAATGATAATGAATTAATGGATGTCATTTTATTACAAAAACTAGGTCTTGGAGTAAAATCTTCATCGTTACCATCATAATAGCAAGTCCATTTATTGGTCTCCAAATTGAATTCCCAGAAATCATTCATCGGTACTAACAAATCTTGTGGAACTGAAGACATTTTTGATTCATCAGTTAGTTTGTATTTGGGATTAATAACCAATCCACCATAAAGATAAATACAATTGTTGAAAGCTAAGATTTCATGGAATATTCTTGGTGAAGGTTTAGGATCTTTGGGTCCTAATTGAACTCTTGACCAAACTTTCTCTATTAAACTCAAATAAAACATTTCATTGGAAAGATATCTGAACATATTCTTCGACTTTGAAGAATTGGCTAAAGTTGAACTGAAAGTATATAAAATATCGCTGATGGTAATTTTAGCAATATCTAAACCAATGGTTAAACCACCAAATGCAAAGATGAATGAATTGTGTAATGTTGAAGCAGAACCTGTTCTGACATTCAAATTGAGTCTATCATCTTTTTCAACTGGTGGTAATTGTAACGAATGGCATCTACTTGGAATCGGTAGTGCTGATGACATTTCCCACTACCTTTAAATTATTTTGGATGTTAGAATTTGGGTTAAGGGAATAAATTAACCCTTTATGTATAGTAAAAGGTGATGGTAAAGTGTAATTAGAAACTTCGTTATCAAGCAATGACAGGAAAAGATCCTTTTACTACGTTGGTTAAGTTGGGGTCAATTTTCGCGCAGTCAAAATTGAAAGCCCCTAGGTCACAGGGACAGAGATCTATACGTAGATCCATTGCGATAGATACTGAGACATAGAGAACAATGGTTCAATAAAGATCTGATATATTTCTTTAAAAAACAAAGATAGCATCACCTAATTTACTAACAGGTTTGGCCTTTGGATAACCTAATTCAACGGCAGCTTTCTTCATAGCAGAAATCATTGGTGGTGGTCCACATAATAATAAGTAATTATCACTTGAATGTGCAGGTAAATGTTTTTGCATAATTTCAGGAGTAACAAAACCAACAGAACCTTTCCAATTTTCAGGAGCTTCATTTAAAACATAATGAATAGTTAATTGTAATTGATCACTATGATCTTGTAATAATTTATCTAATTCAGCTTTTAATAAGATATCTTCTTCAGTAACATTAGCATAAACTAAAGAAACTTTGGTCTTATCTTCAGGATTTCTTAAAATAGCAGTAATAATTTGATACATTGGTGTAATACCAGTACCTCCAGCAATCATACCTAAAGATTTAACCATATTTGGAGTATATTCAAAGAAACCTTTTGGTCCTCTAACATCAATAGTTTCACCAATCTTCTTGTTATGTAATAATTTAGAAATATTACCCTTTTCATAAGTTTTAACAATCAAATCAAAGTATCCTAATTCATAATCATGAGAAATTGGGGTATAAGATCTGGTGATTTCCTTTTCGTTAATAGTAGCTCCAATAACTAAATGTTGACCAATTGGTAAACCTAATCTATCAGATGGTTTAGGTAAACCAAATCTATATTTATTGGTATTATGGGAAATTCTAACTTTTTCGATCAAAGGGAATTTCTTGAATTCAACTTTATCTAATACTGGTCCATTCTTTTTAGATTGTCTAAGGAAGTAAAGTCCAATGAATCCAATGATGATGGATGCAATTGTAGTGAATACAAATAATGGATTAGGTTCAGATTGGCTCATCGGTATGTTTTTCACAGGGGGATTGGGTACTTAAATCTAGTTCTCGATTTCCTCAAGCTTCTGAAAATTTTTCCCGTTATTGGAAAAATACCCGATAAGGACTTCGGTACACCAAGGAATATTTCATATTTTAGGGTAAACTGTCCCGAGAGGTTCATATATTCATTATTTATTGTTCTTGATCTACTTAATCTTCTTGGTCTTGTTCTTGATCTTCTTCTTCATCATCTTGATCCCTGACATTCCATTGACAGGAAATGTCCCATCTGGAACCTCTGGCATTGATACTAACATATTTGATGAATTTCAATACTGAAGGGTCTCTAACTATCAATGTTAATGAATTCCATTTACATTGACTTGAGTATAATACAGAATCATCATTTGGATCACTTGGTTTATAAATAGCTGGATCGTCATCTTCAAACTCTCCATCTTCATTATCAAGACTCATACATAATTCATATCCACCAAATTCTCCCAGTTCCCAGTTTTCAGGGTTTTTAGCAGTAGGTGTTAAATTCAAGGTAGCTTCAAGTAAGACATTAGCTTCTTGAAGATGTTCACGAGCTAATTTTTTATCGGTAGTAGTAGCTAAGATGAAATCATGACCTGGTCTGAATCTTCTAACTAATAATTGTTCGGAAGTGGGGATCAAGCTGGTGATTAAAGTTAGCCATTTTTTAAACACAATCGATTTCATAAATGTAGATAATTCTACTAACTTGGAGTCAGTATCCTCAACATTAAGCTTTTGTAATAAACTGAAATTTGGTGATTCTTGGGATCCCAATTTATTTTCGAATCTGATGGATTTTTCGTCCAAATCGAAGCTTGGTTTCCCATCAATGTACATATATCTTTGTTTATGAGGAGGTATAGCACATTTCCAAGGGAATTGGATTTGTTTGGAATTTTCCGGTGCTGGTTTTTCAATTTCAGTAGATCTTAACAATTTCCAAAGAGTATCAGCATAGTCATCGTTCAAAAATTGAGTGATTTCTATGATGGATTCTTCAATAAAGTTCTTATTCAATTGTTCAATGTGGGCCTCTTTCAAATAAGTCTCATTAATGAATTTAGATAAGTATTGAACTTCTTCTTCACTGAAATCATATTTTTCCAAATCATTATAAATCTTCAACTCATCATTAAGGAAGTCGGTTCTATAAGGTTTGGGGAAATCGAATTCTTGAAGTTCTTTACTTTGTAATTGTTGTAAAGTACTTTTATTTTCAGTCATTTCTTGTTCTCCAGGAATGAATCCATCTTCACCTGGTTGAGGAATATGGAACCATCCTTGAATGGATAATCTATATTTGTTCATTCTAACTTCTTCAACATCATGGAATGAAAGTCCTGGTTGAACAGTGAAAAATGCTATTTGATTGAATTGAGGAATTAACTTGGCACTATAATCAGTACAAGGAACATTTGGAACAATTGAAGGGAATAATCTTAAAGCTCCCCCAAACTCTTCTTCCCATATTTCATTAGGATCAGGTAAATAAAGAATGAAACTAACTCTTCTGGATCCTATGACATCATCGTGAGTTAACAAATGACATCCTGTAGTATAACTATTGATTGACATATCAGTCTTTTTACCACTTAATTTCCCACATCCTGTAACTGTAGATATGAAATCTCTGAATTGTTCACTATAAATAGCAGCTCGTAATTCATATAATGAAGGTAAACGAGATAAATCATCCCAATCTAATCCTGATAAATTGGCTAAATCTCCTGATTGGTAAACTTTATAGATATCTGTTTCTTTCTTGGTAAAAGATATTTCATTCATAACTTCAGTTCTAACATTTCTTAATAACTGATCATTCATTAATTCTTTAATGGTTCCCCATCTATAAGGTTGACTATCTTTGATTTCTTGTTTAAGATCTTGTTGATACTTTTGATCCCAAATTTTTGGCTGGAAGAAATGAACGATCTCATCATTATTGAAATCTGTCTTCAATTTCTTCTTGGTAGCATTATCTTGAAGTTGTTGGGATTGTTGTATTCTATCAACCATTTCTGTCCGATGCTCTTCTCAAATTTTTCTCATCGTACCATTTATCTGACCACCACCTTTGAAGGTCAGGTTATGGGGCTAATGTTTCTAGGTGATAAAACAGTCACAATGTAATTATTGGGTCAAATTCCTTTACCAAAAGTTCAATTCCTAATCATTAGATCCACCTTTCTACTTGCTTTCCCATTTTACCATCTATGATCCTATAGATAAGGAAATCTCCGGTACCGGTTCACGTGATAATGAGAATCAGAAAATGAGTCAAATCGAGTCAAGTCTCAAACTTTTCAACAATAAAGAACAGATCAAAATGGTAGCATCTCCAGCTTCAATGAAGTCTTATAACTCCGTATTAGACTTGAAGGTGGGTGGTTGGATTATTCAAAAGTTTGGTGGTACTTCTGTAGGTAAATTCCCAGAAAACATTGTAGATGATATAGTTAAAGTTACTAGTGAAACTAACAGAGTGGCAGTAGTATGTTCAGCTAGATCATCTAAAACTAAAAGTGAAGGTACCACTTCAAGATTACTTCGTGCAGCTGACTTAGCTTATGCTGAAGAAGATTTTTCTAGTCTTTTAGCTGTTATTGAACAAGATCATGTTGATAATGCTGAAGCTAAGATTAAAGATTCTACTATAAAACAAGAATTAATCGATGATACCAAGAAAGAAATAGCGAGAGCTCATGAATTATTGAATGCTTGTAAAGTTATTGGAGAAATCAGTAACAGAACTTTAGATTCAATCATGTCTATTGGGGAAAAATTATCCTGTAGATTCATTTGCAGTTTAATGAAAGATCATGGATTAAATTCCGTTTATATTGATTTATCCGATATCATTCCATTAGATTATGATTTCAATAATGGATTTGATGATAGCTTTTATAGATTTTTAGCTACATCATTAGGAGAAAAAATCACATCTTTAGATAATGATGTTATACCAGTTTTAACAGGATATTTTGGTGTTGTCCCTGGAGGATTATTAAATGGGGTTGGTAGAGGATATACTGATTTATGTGCAGCTTTAATAGCTGTTGGAGCACAAGCTGAAGAATTACAAGTTTGGAAAGAAGTTGATGGTATTTTCACTGCTGATCCTAGAAAAGTTCCAAATGCTAGATTATTAGATAGTGTTACTCCAGAAGAAGCAGCTGAATTAACTTATTATGGATCAGAAGTCATTCATCCTTTCACTATGGAACAAGTTATTAAAGCTAAAATCCCTATTAGAATCAAAAATGTAGAGAATCCTTCAGGTAATGGAACTATTATTTATCCTGATAATATGGGTAGAAGAGGTGAAGCTACCCCACCACATCCTCCAGCAGCTTATGAAACTTTATCATCATCATATATTTCAACTCATAAGAAAAGATCAGCTACTGCTATTACTGCTAAACAAGATATTGTGGTTATAAATGTCCATTCAAATAAGAAAACCTTATCCCATGGATTCTTAGCCCTTTTATTCACCACCTTGGATAAATACAAATTAGTAGTTGATTTAATTTCTACCTCCGAAGTCCATGTATCAATGGCTTTATCAATTCAATCAGATCAAGAGAAACAATTAAAATTAGCATTAGTAGATTTAAGAAAAATGGGTACTGTTGATGTTACAAGAAACATGACTATTATATCATTAGTTGGTAAACAAATGGTGAATTTCATTGGTATAGCTGGTACTATGTTCAAAGTATTAGCAGATGAACAAATAAATATTGAAATGATCAGTCAAGGAGCTAATGAAATCAATATATCAGCCGTTATAAATAACGATGATACTTTAAGAGCATTAAAATCTATCCACGCTAAATTATTAGAGGGTAATTATGATTGGACTAGAACTGAAAGTGCTGTAAATTTAAGACTTGAATCAATAAAGTTCGAAAATTAATTTTTGCAGCCAAAAAGTTAAATAAACAATATATTAAATATCGAAATCTCCAGATTCTCTACTAGTAGATATAGTTTTTTGACTCTCTTCAACGTATCCTTCAAAATCTCCTATGATACCTCCTAACAATTCAGCAGCTAATTTATGATAAGCTAATTGAGCTTTAATCAATTCTAAGAATTCTTCTAAAGGTTTAGCTTGATCCAAAACATTTTGCATGACATTAATAGCATCTTCAACAGTATTAGCAAATTCATCTTCAGCATTTTCCATAATAACTCTTAATTGAGGTTCTTTAGCAGGATTTGTACAATTAGTTAAATTCAATCTTGATAAATCATAATCAATTCTTTTTTCTTCTACTTTCTTTTGAATACTATTACTTTGACTAATCGATTGTCTCAAAGTAGCAGTTAAAGGTTTATTGAATTTATTTTGAATCAATTGATCTTGTCCTAATCTTGCATTACCAATTTTATTTAAATTTGATGAATATAAATCCAATGCTTTGATTAAAGGATCGTTAGCTTGTTCCGAAGTTAAAACTGATCCATCAGTAGCTCTTGATAATGCATGATATAAAGTTTTAGGAGGTTGAAATTCCCCAGTTGTTGGATTTATAAGAGCTGCTTGAGCTTCAGCAGGGGTAGTTGCTTTTGATAAGTTACTAACTCTTGTAGTGATATTTTTACCGAATTCTTGAAATGATTCTTGAATATTTGACGGATAATCATAACTTTCATTATTATAAGTAGCAGTAATCTTTAAAACATTCTTATATAAATTTTCGATATTATTACATTTATTAGATAATTCAACATATTCTGAAGGTAATTGACTTATATCATCAACATTGACTCTACCGATTTTTTCTTGAACTAATCTTGAAGTTCTTTGAGCAAATGGTAATACTTCTTTATTGAATTCATTGGTGACTTTATCACCAAAAGATTTTAAATCTTTAGTAAAACTAGTGAAGTTGAATGACATGATCCTTACGCGAAATTGAGGATTGAGATCAAAGGATTGAGATCAAAGGGTTGAGATTGGAATTAGGGGGTTGAGTTTCAGAGATGGACAGAACGACTACTTAACAGTCACAAGTGACTTCCGTCTATTAATATTCTAATCCTTTGGCAAAGAAATCTTCTACAGCATCAACGAATCTTTTAGATGCTTCAACCACTTCTTCATCATTATTCAATGGTGCAAAAGTTAATCTGAAGAATGAACCCCTTTCAATACTGAATTTTTTATCAACAGCCATATTTAATCCTGGAACAACTCCAACACCAAAAGATGCAAATTTAAAATTCAATAAATCGATTTTTTCTTGAACATCAGTTCCTTCAGGGAATTTCAAAACTACAGAAATGAACATACCAGCTTTTGGATCAATGATATCGATCAATCCCTTTTCATAGATAGTGGATTTAACCAACTCATTGATCAATAAGTTTCTTTTATGGATATAAACAGCTCTCATTTTTAAAATCCATTCAATCCATCCATCAACACCTCCAAATTTTTGGTATAACACATTTTGTAATAATGTTTGAGCTACACCTGAAGGGAATTTAGTTACCACAGCAGCATATCTTAAGATAACATCAATAAGTCTTTTGTGTCCAACAATAAATCCAATTCTTAACCCTGGAGCAAATAATTTTGAAAAAGTTTCAATTCTTAACACTCTTCCTTTAGTATCAATGGTTAAATAAGATGGAGTTACATGATCTTTCAAATATTCTTCAACAGTGATAAATTCATCTAATTTAACTACTCCATCAGGTTTTTTGAATGGTGGTAAAGTTAAGTATCCATAAGGATCATCTTCAATAATAATAAAATCATATTTTTCTGCTAAAGCATAAACTTTTTTACGGAACTCAACTGATTGAGTTAATCCAGTTGGATTTTGACCGGTTGGAATAGTATATAAAGCTTTTGGCTTATTCATACCAGGTTTTAAAGTTTCCCAATTCTCTAATAAATTGGTTAAATAGTCTAAATCAATCCCTTCACTATGAGAATTAACACTTAATTTGATTGGAACCCCAGTAGCTCCACATTCTCTAATCATCATCAAACTTGGCACAAAAGTGAATTCTTCCATTAATACTACATCTCCTGGATTTAAAATTGCATCCATGGTTTTCAAAATCCCATCTCCAGCTCCAGTAGATAAAGTAGTTGTCCATTCATTATAACCAGGTTTATGGACTCTTTCAATGAAATCTTTACAAAATTGATTCAATTGATCCATTCCTGAATGCATCGAATATTGAAATCCTTGTCTGATATCAATCAAACTTTTGTCTTCACCTCTTTTAACAATATTAACTGATTTCTTATCTTTTTCAAGACTTAAATCCAATTTTTTCAAATCTTTAGGTAATTGTTCTAAAGAATTATTAGTATGATGGAAGTTCAAAGAACTTTCAAAAGGAGAATCTTGGATTTCAACAGAAATAGAATTGACAGGGAAAAATCCATCATTAGGTGTTCCCCAACTTAAATGTAAGGGTTTATCATGGGGTTTAAAATCTTTTGGTTGTTTGGTTAAATCCACAGTAGTGAAATGGATTTTTTCTCTAGCATCTGCTCTTTTAGAAATCAAATGTTCTAATTGGTACTCGTCTCCAGTAGTCATGATGAGTTTTAAGGGTGGGAAAAAAAAGTGGATCTGAAGTGCTTATAAATGCCACACTGATAAGAACGCGCGTTTCGGAGGAAAAGGGAGATAACGATATGAAAAGCTATTACTTGATTGAGTCATAATATACAGTAAAAAGGGGTTAAGGTTATTGAAGGCTGTCAAAGGGTTTGACAGTTTTGTGAGTAAATGGTCTGGGTGGAACGGGCATTGTGAGTAAAAGGTCCTGGTTGTGAGTAAATGCCACTGATCTGTGAGTAAATGTCACTGATCTGTGAGTAAATGCCACTGATCTGTGAGTAAATGCCACTGTGAGTTGGTTTATACTACAAATAACAGCAACATGATTGTGAGTAAATGGCACTATGAGTAATGATACCAAAATTCTACTTGTTTTCTTGGGTAACTACGTTCACATCATTTCATCTTCCAAAATATCATCCTCTAAGTATTTAATCGTTCGACAATTTTTATACTCTTCGATAACACTTATCACCGATTCCTTACATTCATTAAACATATCCATCACTTTAGATCTTTCTTCAGAATCATTGGTTTCAGTATAATAATTTATGTAAGCTTCTCTCTTGGCCAATAAATCATATTGTTTCAAGATCTTAGATAACACTGAAATTATGGAAGTATTGTTAGATAAGCATAGCCCGTTTAATTGTTTGGATTTATTGGAAACAAATGGCGATTTTTTACCACTTACTACTGATATTGTTGATGATGACCATGGTACAAAATCAAGTCTTTTTTGGGATTTTAATATTCCTTTATTGATATCTAATTGATTTAATTTGTTCCCCATGACATATGTTAACATTGATATATAGCTGGTCTCGTTGACTGTTCTATTCATTTTATATTTATCATTCAATAATTCAAGTATCAATTCATATTCATTCAAATTGGAAAAACTATATTTTGATGGGATTTTACTGAAATTTGATAATTCTCCGAATGGTGCTACTGATGCCGTTAAGAATTTAAGTTCAGGTGTAGGAATTAAACTTGAATATATCGATTCAATGGATGTGAACATATAACTGGGGAATCTAATAGGATTAGAAATTGATGATATAACATAAGAAATCAATTTATTAGCTCCTTCATACCCACTAACATTATTGGCATAGTTGAATGATTGGGAGATTCCGAAAAGTGAACTTTCCACCGTATTAAGACAATCGTTATCGAAAATTATACTGGAATCGGAGAATTCTATTAATCTTTTCAATGTTAATACGGTATTATATGGCTGTACCACCACATCAGATGTCTTTTCATTGGACGGAAAAATTGAAGATGTGGTGATTAATGTTTTGGATCCATATCTATCACTTAATAATTCCAATAATAATGACCCTACACCTGATCCTGTACCTCCTGCTACACTATGAATCAATTGGAAGTTGGATAAATTCTCACACTTATCACATTCTCTATCGATCAAATTTATAAGCTCTTCTTGATATTCAAGTCCGTACGAGTAACCTTTTTGCCAATTATTAGCTGCACCACTACCAGTTTCACTCAAATGTATGTTTCGAGGATTAAACATAGGTAAACTATTGGTAGCCTTATTTATAACTGAAGGCTCTAAATCTACCAATATTGATCTGGGAGTATATTTTCCTGTATCTGATAAAGTGAAGAACAATTCAGGTCTATCCTCTCTATCATTGATGGTATTCTTGGTAGTTTGGCCTTCGAACTGAGGATAAGGCTCATCTTGTGGATATGGTAGTTGAGTCCCATCTGCAAGTATTCCATGCTCTGTAGACAATTGTTTCCAATATTCCAACCCTACTTGATTACCACATTGACCTGCTTGTAAAGTAATCGTCTCTCTATAGATGTTAGTACTTGATTTGTTGATAATTATCACTGTTGTACATACCCTGGCATGTTTGTTATTATTCGCGTCTTGAGATCTGAGATTTGATGCGAATACTGGAGATGAGATAGACGTTTATTTTGGCAATTTTTGATCGGTGTTGAGTGTTGAAGAGCAATACAACTATCCTTGACCTGGTTAATGTATAGGAAGTGTTAAAAAGTAGTATTCGAGAAATAAAAAAAGAATGGAGAAGACCGGAATCGAACCGATGGCCTTTTGCTTGCAAGGCAAATGTCATACCACTAGACCACATCCCCATTTATAAGACATTTTCACAACTTTTAAAATATATTCTTAGAAAGTCACATTTTCAGAAAATTGACTAGAATGATGTCTTACAGTAATCTTTTCTCGATGATTTTGGTATGATTGAAGTCCTAGACTCCAAATCTATAAGATGAGCCCATAAAATACTTTTAAATTTTTTTATTTTATTTTAAATAATGATATTTGCAAAATTTATCAAACACTCTATATCTCAAGAATTATCTGTAAGAAAAAGGACAGGGAAAACAGAGAAAAAAATGCAACATGGCTTATGTATTAAGTATCTAACTTATCTTTCTCTTGGACGAACCTTCCAACATTCTTTTTGTATACACTATTAAAATTATTCAAATTCTTGAAAACATCACTCAATTGTATGAATTCTTGTAATCTCATTATTTTGTCGTTAATATCATTAATTTCCATTACCAGGTGATAGTAACTGATGATCTGTTTCTCGAAATTGGTTACTTTGATTTCTCCTTTATCACAAAACGTTAACAAAACTTTGAATATCTTTAATACGTCTAAAATCTTGGATTTAATGGTTTTGAAACTGATAAGGGTATTTATTATTTTCAATTGATTGAATTTCGGTAAGTCTAGTTCATTATTCAATGATATTATGGAGTTTTTCAATGACTTTAAGAAATATTCGAATCTGGAATTGGTGTTAGCAAGGGATAAATCTTTTAAATTTTTCAATATTTCGTCATTTAACTGATTAACTAAAAAGTTCAAATGAATTATGAGATTGTTGGAAACACTTATCAACTTGTTGAGTTCGTTTTTGTTAAATTTCTTGAATATCGAATTGAGGTAGTTGACAGCATTGAAATTTGGATCGAAGAAAATCGCCGTAGTTTCATCCATTTTGTGTGCTATGAAGGAATTCTTATGGTGCTAATGGATATATTCTATGTTGCAACTAGGGAAATGAGGATGTATTCGACAGACTTCAAGGTATACTCTGAGTTGATCTTGTCTCGCGAAATTTATTGTGAGTGATGAAGATACTCAATATACAAGACTCATTCGAAGACAGTTCACAGTTTTGGTTGGGTCTTAGAGAGCCCAATGAGAACCAAGAACTATTTGAATTAACTCATGATGATCCCAGGTTCAAGAAAGTGGGAAAACATTACGTATTTGATAATGGCGAAAAATATACCTTAAGTATGGGGAAATACATCAAAATGAACAATGTTTCGAGTGTTTCCAGAATAGATGAAGATCTTATATTAGGTTATAAGGATGGTAGTCTTTCAGTTTATAATATAACTTCAGGAGAAAATACCAAGATTCCTGAATGTCATTTCTTGGATATTGAAGAAATCAAAGTTTTCCCATCTAAAGAAGTTATACTTACCAGAGGTTTAGATAATCAGATAAAGTTATGGTCAATCAAACAATGGAAGAATATCAGAATAATGAAATCATTGTTCTCAAGTAATGTGGAATTCGTTGGCAAAGGACGTAACTTCTTAGTAGGAAATAAGAATGGAGAGGTTGAGATGTGGGAATGCGGTAGTGAATCAATTGTATATAGATTTTCCAAAGTGAAAAATAAGCACGACCCCGTGACGGTCATCAAGATCATAGAAGATCATGAAGATGAAGGAGATGATAAAGAAAATGAGTTTGAAACCAAAGGTAAGTCAGTGATTGTTGGTTATGAAAGTGGTGAAGTCCGTAAATTCAATTTATTCACTAAACAACTGACATTTTTAATGAATTTGGCTAGTCCCATAACTGATTTGGGATTTACTACCGAATTGATTGTCGGGGCACAAGGTAAATTACTTATCGGAGATAAGCAACTTGACTTGAATGATGAAATTGTCAAATTCAAAGTATCAGATCACATCTACGTTTATAATGGAGAAGAGACTTTATTGAAAATTTCCAAAGATTTGGCGGAGATAACGTATTTAGTGGGATTACCGGAATTTTTCAAAGTTGAAGATATGATAATAGATAGCCAACTTATTGTTGCCAGTGATTACGGAATTATTATGTATGAGAAATAAACGAAATCTCTATGCAATCTTTTACGATCGAAATAAGGAAGCTGGAATAAGCTAAACCAGGGGCTGACGTGGAAAACCTAAACCAGAGCTAGAATCAGAGCTAAACCAAGAGTCAGAGAACAAACAATAAACCACATACATTATAAATCAATTATAATTTTGGTCTTGGATCTAATGATTTGAAAACAGTTTCAATTGAAGTAGCTTTCATCATATTACCTTTGATCTTTAATTTACCATTCATGAATAATTTTTGACCGTTAGCTTGACCGTTAGCTAATTTAACGAAATCAGCGTCTTTTAAGATTAATTGGACATCATTCTTTGGTGGTTTATCAACTTTTTCAATTGAACCTTTGTTCTTTAAATCTAAGAACCAACTTTGATCTTTACCAGATTTGTTCTTTAAAGTAAAGACAATAGTAGCTTTAACACCACCAACGGCTTTTTTAGCTAAATCTGGTTGAGCTAAACCATCAGCTAATTGTTGTAAAAATGGGGAAGCTTCGAATCCATCAGCAGTAACAGACATTTTGTTTGATATAATTTTTTCCAGGGAATTGAGCAGCTTTTATATTGAGAATTATTACATGTGAAATCACAGGTCGCAGAATGTGAAAGCATAGGACGCAGAATGTGAAATTTGGTGGTAATTAAGTCCGTTAACTGCACGGAGGATTACTACGGGCATGAATTTGAAGAGGAGCTGACGTTTAAAGTTGAATTATATGAGGGTAATTGGAGAACATCAATAATTGACAGATTGTAGTATTTAGGTTGTAAGGCATAAGTTTACTGGCAAGTGTTCAGTTAATTTTGAAGTATTGGCGATAGATGAAGGATCTGAAGGAATTCTAAGTCCAATCATGATCGTAGTTTAAGGTAATGCAATGGAAATGTGATGGGAATTTTGATTCTGTCTTTACCAAATAGTGAGAGAAATGTCCGAGGCACCAATTACCCCAGTTTTCATTTGAAATTTATCGATTGCCATTGCTCTCTTGATGATGAGTTTTCAACTTCTTGTACGATAATTAAATGATATATACCATGGTTAAAGAGTGTTGGTAGCTTCAATGACTTCAAAAGAGGGTTCTTGAAGATATTTCACGATAATTTCATCATTGCTTAATTGGGTTATCTGTCACGTGATAAATTTTTTGATGGGTAGAAAAATTTGAGGTTGTGATAAGATGAAGATAAGGCCGTGGAAGTGAAGATGTGCAAATGAAGATGTGAAAATTGAGGTGTGATAATGAGGATGGTATCGGCAGGATAGAGAGGAGAAGCCGATCAGTTTCGTAAATGATGTATACAGACTCCAGAACGAACTAGGTGGTAAAATCTACCTCCTGAAGGATGATTTTTCACCTTACGGTTTACTACAGCAACCAAAATACCTTCCAAACCTACTATAACCATCCGTGGGCTTCAGAATTACTCCCATTCCACCATAATGGTTATTCTTCACCTATTTCGTTGCACCCTAAAATCTCTTTATAATGAGATCTCACCGCGAAGAATCTCATCTCATCTCATATGTTCAGTTCAAACTTATCTAAATCCAAATCAGAGAATTTACTACGTAAGTTGACAGGTGATCTCACCAAAGCTTCTGACAAGAAGAAGAGTAGTACCGAAGCATTACTTGGGGAACTCAATAAAAAAGTCACAAAGAAAAAGAAGAATAAAATCATCAATAAAAAAGCCATCACTGAAGCAAAAGATTTGAAAAGAATCAATTACGAAATCATTAAATCTAAACCAAAAGATCAGTTAGATGATCATCATAAGAAATATTTGAAGAAGCTAGTCAGAAAGAATAAAAGATTATTGATAAATGACGAAGAAGACTTGGAAGATATACAAGCAGAAATTTTGAATTTTGAAAAGAAAGCACCAAAGAAGGATAAATCTTTCAAGGAACACAAATTCCCAGGTTTGACTCCAGGTTTGGCACCTGTAGGATACGAGTCAGATGATGAAGACGATGAATAGATTAATGAATAATGATTTTCTGTTTACTCTAGCTCTAGTGAAGTAGAGATTGCGATGTATGTGGGTAGGGTTGTAACATAGAAGAGATGTACAATAGAGGAAGTGCAGTATTGAAGAGTCCTAGTAAAGTACAGTATTATATAGTCCTAGTAAAGTACAGAATTAAAGAATTCTAGCATACAGTATCCAAAGGATGTAGGATGAAAGAGTTGCGATCTCTAGTAAATACATGCATTCTATAAAGTCTATCTAAGTTCAAATAACTCTTGTCTTATGTCACAAGTCAATTTACGTACTGTTCTTTTTGGATCATCTAAACTGGCCGATAAACCATTTAATAAATCCGTTTTATAAATAAGAATCAAATCTTTTTCGTTAACACTAATAAGTTCCAATATACACTTTAATGCTAACGTTCTGATTTGTTCATTGAATACCTTATAATCCAAGATTGCAACCAATCTTTTCATTAAGAAGGGTAAGTCATTGATCAAACTATTACCTGATTCAATGATGATTAATAAATTAGCTAAAGTTGAAGTCAATAAATGATCAAATTTCAAACTTTCAATGACCAAAGGTAAAATTTCATTGATTCTTAATTTCAAGATATTAGCATCAATGTTCTTAGTTAAGATTGATAATAAATTCAACTTCAAATCATTATCTAAAGTACCTGATAAGATTTTATTAAGAATAATATTGAACATTTGTTGCTTATATAATAATTTGACATTCAAATTAGTTACTTTGGAAATGATCTTTGTTCCTTTAGGTAATTCCTTATTTGGTTGATAAATCTTCAAATCTTTTAATAAAATATCGAATAATTTGATGAAAACTTTCAAAGGGATTTCATTACAATTTTCAAGTAGTTCAGTTAATTTCATCATCCCAAATTTATCTAATCTAAGAATGAAGGATTTTAAAATCCAAACCCAAATTTCAAATTTTGATAAATCATTATATTGAAGGGAGAAATCTTGGAAATCATCAGATTGTAAGAATTTATTGGTAATGATGGATAAATGTTGTAAGTATTGAATTTTCAAATTTGGTTCTTTAATAGTAGGAATATCATTGATAAGATCATTCAATTGATCCTTAGAAATGTTGAAAGTGACATTCTTGTCAATACTTGCCAACACTTTGTTGAAGATAATGATATAATTATTAACTCCTTTGAATCCTGGTAAGTTCAAATCAGCTTTGTTTTGATAAAATATTGAATAATATTGAGTTATTATATCTTGATGATGAGATGCTTCGGTATATTTAACAATTAAACCAATCAATTCACTGTAAATTTCGATATTCTTTTCATCTTTCAAGATTTGTTTATGTAAAGTAGGAATGAACTTTGACCAAGAGTTCATCAAGAATTGATGGGAGTTTTGAATCTTGTATACCAACTTTAAGATCAATTCAATAATCTTAAAGTTATATTCACTATCATTATCCAATTTATTGATCAATCTGATTGAAATAATCTCTAATAATTCATAATTAATGATGATTCTTTCAAGAATTTTCAAGATACTTTGATCTTTATTATCGATTTTAACCAACAAGTTGGGTAAGAAGAATTCTATGATCAATTTCAAGATCTCATCATTGGATAATTTGATCAATTTGACCATTCCTTCAATTATAGCATCCATTAAAATATCCCCATCATTCAACAGTAACACCAATTCATTCAAGATTTGAATCAATGATTTCTTCTCTTCAGTGTTAAGGAAACTAGGGATTTCTATCAATTTGATATATTGTTGGATAATCTTAACTTTCAAAGTCTTCTCGATATTGGAACTTGCTTGTAATAATTGACCTAAGAAGATGATTAAGTTATCTTTATTTGAAAGTAAAGCATTGTGAGTGATCTCTTCATTAGCAATGATTTGATAAGATATTAAAGCATAACCAAAACAATCAATTAAATCTCTTTGTTTGTTAATGGTTATAGCAATATCTTCTTCGAAATCTTCTTCAATATTTGGATTAATGAATTTACCTAAATATTCATCATGGAAAAGGAATTTCATGAAAATATCATTGGCTTCAATCAGATTAGTCGATAAACTACTTACCAATAATACACAGTTCTTGAAATATTTACTATTAATGGATAAGTATTCTTTCAAATCTTCTTTAATGGTATCAAGAGGTTGATTATCGATTTTTTCCAACATTTGATTGAAGATTTCTAAGGTAAGATAGACGGATTTATTCTCATCACTGTCATCAATGGTTAACAACCCTTTAGGTATTAAATAATCAAAGTTGGAATTGAATCCTGATAAATTATCTAAATGTAAGATTTCAAATTTCAATCCATTCCAGATAATGTCCCAATGAACTAAGATAGTTTCTGGTTGGAACAGTTTAACAAGTTCTAACATAGTCAATAAAACATCGTTTCTGATCATCGGATTAGTTGAAGTTAATTTCTCAAGTAAACTTTGAATCAAATCTTTAGCAAATAAATCTTGACTTACCAAAGCACGACGAAGTTTCAATTTAAGTTGATCAGCAGTGATTTTATAAGGATCATTGGCTGGAGGTTTAAAGGAAATAGGGAAATAACAAAAGGTATTATCCAATAATTCACTGATGAAATATTTATCTACTTCTTCATTGATATCGAATTGGAAATTCTTATTGATAGTTTCACAAATTTCAAATGATAAGATCAAATTTCTAGGATCTTTCTCTCCAGTAGCGATATGGAGAAATGCTTTGATTAATAACGTACAGTAATTCTTATCAGAAACGATCTTCTTTTGGTGATTCTTCAATAAGCTCTCAATAACTCGGAAACTTTCATACCTTATCTTGGCCAAATGTTTACTGGTATCATAATCATTAACCAACTTGTTTAAAATCTTAGTTAAGTTATCATTTAATGAAGGATTAAACCCATTGAAAGATATTAAAATGCTTAAACTTTTCAATATGAATCTTATACTAGGTTTATCATCAAATTTCCCAAGGAAGAACTCAACCATGACATTAACATCTTGTCTGGACAACTTATTTGGAGGTAAATTATCTAAAGTAGAACTCAAACAGTGAATACTTCTACTTCTTTCGATATCATCATCTGAGGTTAATTTGTCACCTAAGTTTTGCACTAACACAAGTAAACTTATTTCATCATTGGATATTAAGTTAGCTATCTGTGAGGAGTAGGTGGCTCCGAAGTCTTTTTCGGGGTCTTCACAACTCGTTATGAACTGGGTTATTAATGGTGGTAACTGATCCATGACAAATTGTCGCGAAAAGTTTTCAGACTAAGATAGGTAAAGTATTTAGGCTGGATTCAGAGTAGTTGGGTGGCCTAGGCAATGGTTGGTAAAGGGGACGGAGTAGAAGGATAGATAAATTGGAGATTAGAGAATACGAGACAGATGCATTTGTCATGTGGGATTAAACAGTCAATTGAAAGGTATTGTGACATGAGATAACAAGATCCTTCATGGGGGTTCGTGAGGTTGCAGTAGTGGAACTAGACGTTACCTGTAATTTTGAGACTTAGATATCCAGGGGCCCAGCACTTCCTACTATGCTTTCTCCCCTGTTGATTTTTGTGTTAATTTCTCTCTCATTAACACCTACACCAGTAACAGTCATTGCTCAAAGCTGATCCTCGTCCACAAATCAACACCCTTCCCTCAACATTGCGTCGGTAATCCTTCAACACCTTTACCTCCAGACTTAATGTCCGGCAACACTTGATATCCAAATCACATCAGATCCCCCTATCTCCATTACTCACCCAGCATTTCAACCCTATAAACCTCATTTGCTCCCACTAATACACCCACCTCATGCAACCACCAGTACACCTATCCAACCTACCTTACCCCCTAGACCAAACCCTCTTATTGTCACGTCAACTAAAACCCTGACCTCATCACCACTTACAGTTCCACCTATGTCGCGCGACATTGGTCCCCTAAATCCTCACCTTCTTACAGTGAGATTCGAATCGATTATTCATCTTGGAAGGTATCAGACAATAATACTATTTAAATCCTCGAAAATAACTCACAATCCTTATCAACCAGCATTAGTATCTTCTGATTCCATAGACAATAAAAAAAGAGAGATTTCAATCCAATAGCATCAAGAATTATATTTTACTTTACCATTGAATCTCATAGTCATCATCAATATAATTCATTGATTCAAAACCTTCAAATACAGTAATATCATAATGATTGAAATTCCTGATTTGGATGACAACCCTGCTTCCAACTATACCAAACAGTATAATGAATTTGAAGATTTCCACGATAATGACGATATCAACAATATAAATGATTTGAATAACTTTCACATAAATGATCAAGATGAAGATGAACTTGAAGATCAACAACGATTTAAGAAGTTCCAGTTCAATGGGAATGGCAATGGACACACGTTGAATTCCATAAATGATTTGAATAATTTACAGCAAAGTATTGAAAAACTCAATGAGGAACTCGAAGAAGAAGAATTACCTTTAGTACCACCTAATCAGAATTTCGAATACCCTTTGGTATCAAGTTCAAGCCAAGAATACAACTCAAAGATATCGTTACCGTTAACCGAAGATTCGTTCGATAATCATGTGATCGAATTGAATACTGCTAAGGCATTACATGTTAAACAAAATTCTATAGACAATCAAGATAGGTTACAGTTCAAACTTCAGGAATCACCTATGATCAAAGAGAAAGAAAGGTACATACATCTAGATTCATTGGAACAAGTTGATGATAATATCGATGAGGAACCAGAATATCACCAGGATCAACTTGACCAGGAGCAACTTAACCAGGAGCAACTTAACCAGGAGCACCTTAACCAGGAACAACTCGGGCATCAACCCTCACATCAACCTTCACAAGGTCAATTCTATAATTTCAAACCTGAAAATGAAACCGAAGAAAGAGATATACTCAATGATTTAACGATATCTCCTAATAACATCGCACAATTAGGTTCTCCTATATCCCATATAGTTCCAAGAGATCATACTAAACCGTCACCACAATTACCACCACCAATATCCACAGCTTCATTACAGAGATTGACATTATCTAATGGTGAAGAATATATGAATTTACGTAAAGGGTTGGCCACTGATTTAAAATCGCCGGCTGAATATACCCTTCATATAGTATTCACCCAATTTGTTCGTCATGCTGAAAGAAAATTGAATTTGTGTCTTGAATATTCCATGCAACAAGAACCTCAGGTAATTGAATTGTTAGCTGAAGGTAATGGAGATGATCAGTTTGATAACATCATTTCCTCATTAGGTTATATAGCTAGACAAAAACCTAAACCAATGATTGATTCGGTGATGTTCTGGAGGAAATCTAAGAGCGAGGTAGCATCATTAGCAGCAGCTGAAGTCGAAAGAGTACTTATGAATGCCAAAACTAATTTATCTAAAATGAATCAATTTTCACCATCAAATCCTGGGATTGTTAAAAATGGTGTGAATGGTAATGGTACTAAACTGAAAAGAAGTTTGAGTTTAATGAGAAGTAAAAGTCTTTCTAGAGTGGCAGCAAGAGATCATAGAAGAAATCAATCAGCGTCGTCAGTAAATCCTTTACCAGAATCCGACACAGAAGAAGAGTTTTTAAAACAAAAAGCATTTTATGATGATCAGTTTAATCAAGCCAGAGAAACTGCTATACAAGCCGAAAGAAAATCATTAGCATCAATTTATATTTTATGTAGAGTTCTTATTGAACTTGTCAAACAAACATCTTCAGAAATCATGGGAGATGATTTAGGAGGTAAATTAGAAGAAATTGTTTATACACAATTGAAGACCACAGATCCAATAACCACATCAGAATCATTATTAAGATCAGCTAATTGGAATTTATTTGCTGAATTATTAGGTCACATGTCCCATAAGCGATTTTTAAGTGTTAGTGATAGGTTCATCGCCGATTTAGAGAAAATCCCCGTTAATATTGATCATGATGATGAACCAAGATTACATTTATTGATTCATGGAATGAGATATTTGAAGTTAACAAATTATCCTTTAGAAGTATTTGAAGAAAGTGCCGAGTTCATTGATTCTTTAGGTAAATTCTTCAATAATGCACAAAACGAATTGATTATTTTAGCTTATTGTGAAGTATTATCGAGTCTTTTATTACCATTAGCTAATATCTTAACAGCAGAAACTAATCATCCAACATGGACTCATGCTATTGAAAAAATCTTCAACAAAGCATATCTCATATGGAGTAAATGTAATAAATCTTATTCAACAGCCAATTCAAATAATGAAAACAAACCTTCAAATTCAAGTATCATAAATTTATCACCAAATGCTGGTAGTTCTAGCGTTAATACAGCTATATCTAATAGTTGGGATTGTTCAATCAATTTGATCACGGCTTCGTTATCAGTATCTCATAAAGAATTATTCCAAAACATTTGGTTTGATATAATTGAGCAGAATATGTTCAAATTAAGACCTAAGGTTGAAGTTGAAGAGAAAATCACTTTCATTACTTGTATTGATAGACTTCTTTGGGTTTACATATTCCGTTTGAACGATACTTTGAATAATACCATTAAGAAGTTGGATAATTTATTCCAATTACTTTTCTTCAATAATATTGCTACCAACAAGAAACAACAATGGATAACTTCCGATATCTATCTTATAAATTCATTGATTGAATTACTTAGAATCGTAGGTTACAAGCATTTGAATTACATTTTAGATAATGTTATAGTGAAGTTATTGAAATTGAGTTTCAATGGTTTGACCTTGGAAAATTTACAATGTGAAAAAGTTATCTTGGTAGTTAAAAGTTATTTGACCATAATAAAGGATAATGAAATCAATAAAAGACCAGAGTTCCCTACTGATGATAAATTGAATCAAAGATTAATTGAAGAGAAACAAACCAAAACCAAGCATAAGAAATCACCTTCAATGAAGTTGGAAACCAATGATTTCTCCTTTTCGGCTAAAAATCCCGATAATCACTTAACTCATGAAGAAATTTGTAAGAACTTTGGATTATTATTGAAATTGTTAGATAATCAATATGGATGTGAAATCTGGAAAGATATCAATGGATCTCAAACTTCTACACCATTATCATCAACATTTTCCAAAACTCAATCACCATTTTCAGCTTTCCATTTTGGTATTGATTTTTCTTATCAAGTAACTAAGAACCTTCATTTGGAGTTATTTGCTACTTTAATTGATTCCATTCCTTGGACTATGGTACCTATTAACAATGAGAATAATTCAATTTGTGGTATTCAATTTAAAACCATTATTGAAATCTTAACCAGAAACTCCATCCATTCTAATTTCAGAATAGCTAATAGTTCAATCAATAGTTTGAAAAAATTAGCTTCAAAGAAAAATCCTATAAGTTTGATGAATCATTTCGGTAAGATAGCTTTCCAATTTAGTGAAAAACCTAATCCTAATTATAATTCAAATTATCTTAATTCAATTGAATTCCAAAAACTACTTAAACTTTATGTTGAATTATTAAACTGTTGGTTGAAACTGTTCAAACAGAGCAACCAAACAAAGAATAATAGTTTCACTCATCCATTATCTCAAGATGATGAATTAATGAGTAAAGATGTTTTGAATGATTTGTATCAAATCAACTATAAAACTGATGATTTGGGTTTAAATAATTCAACTTCCAGAACTTCAACCGATAAATTACAATGGAAAGATATAATTACTTCAATTGAAGATATTGAAGGTAATGGATTATTCTTCTTATGTAATCAAGATCCAAAAATTCGATATTTTGGGATTTCAATTTTAAGATTAATTGAACAATTTGATCAAGAAATCTATAATATCACTGAAAAACCAATAATTGAAGATTCAAGTAGTGAAAATCATCTGAAAACTCATTCTCGGTCATCATCAAAATTTGCTGCTGATAGTGGTACTAGATTGATAAATATTTTGGAAAATCAAGATTTTTTGGAACTTATCAAACCTTTCCGATCAGAATTAAGTGTTCCTGAAAGGAATAGAATCAATAAGTTGAAATTTAAAAAATCTATCCTAATTAGGTTAGCTGAATCAGATTATGGTATAGACACGACATTATGGTTTAGAATTTATCCTAAATTATTAGACATTTTCTTTGAAAAATGTCCAATGCCTGTAGCTATTTGTAGATCAATTGTTTGTGTTCGTTTGGTACAAATGCATGAACAAATATTTGACTATTCTGAAAGTTATAATAAAAATTATACTTCATCATTATTTTCAAAACCTTCAAATGAAGTAGCACCTGAAGTTTTAGTTGACCAATGGAGATTATACCTTATTTTTGTTTGTTGTTCATTGACTTCAACTAATGAACAAAAGATATCTTTCCCTTCACAACCAACTCATGGTAGAAAACGGTCAATGCAAATATTTATTCAACATCAAAAAATCACCAGTGCTAAATCGATTTTCAGAATGGTTCTTCCATTATTGAAGAGTCAACAAGTAATGGTTAAAGATTCGATTATTTCGGGGTTGAGTTGTATCAATATCAATATTTTCAAGACTTTACTTGAGAATGTTCAATCTACGTTAAACGATTGGGATGAAAATTTGAAGAAAAGAGATATTAATGAAGATAGATTAAGAATTGAACTTATTAATATCCTTAGTAAGATAACTGCTAGATTTTTAAAACATAGTATTATTTATGATGACGATTGGATTATAGCCAATTTGGTATCAATTATCAAAACCGTGAAGAATTTCTTATCGAATTCAAATATTCAAACCGATATAACATTCCAGAAATTAAGAAGATATTTCTGTAAATTCTTGGAAAATGTTTTCATAGGTTTGGAGAATAAGAATAAATTAAATCGTTGGTTACCATTTGAAGCTAGAATTGGATGTTTCAATTATTTAAAAGAATGGTGTGGTTTAGGTGATTCAAAGAATTTAACTGAAGAAAGGTACCAAACGATGTTAGATAAATCTATAACTAAAGACTTAGCTACTTCGGCAGCCATTTTAGAAGTTGAAAGGAAACTTTTACAATTTTCAACTTTAAGTTGTATGGCAACTATTTGTTCAGGTAATATTGTTGAAGAATTTGATGTTCCTACTAATAATGATCTCCATAATAGTTTTGCTGTTATGTCATTTGATACTCCAGGTTTAATGAAATGGATCAATTCATTACTTTGTTCCAATTCAGATAATATTCATGATTTAGGTAAAAAAGCTTTATCAAACATTTTGAAGTTGAATCCTGAAAATACTGAAATCTTCCAAGAAGTTTTATCCCAATGTTATAAATCTCAAGATAATCCAAAGACAACTGAAAGTTATTACGTAACATTTGTAAGTTTTTTAATGGAAAACAAAAAATTTGTTAGTAGCCCTGTTGGGTTGTACTGCTTAGTAACTTTTTTGATTGGTGATGATAATTTACTCATCAGAAGTTATTCTATGAAACTTTTAACTTTCATGGAATCCAAATTTCATAATTCCGATTCAGTCAAAGTATTTGCTAGAAGTGTTAATAGTACTAATAGAGTGGTTTATAAGAAAGCTTTATTTGAAATTTCCGTTCATTTAGCTTCTTTACACCCTGAAGATGCTTTTGAACGTATTAGTTATCTTACTATGTGTTTCAATAGAGTTAATAATACTACTAGAAGTAATATTCTATCATGTTTATTACCTTGGGTTCAAACTGTAGAATTGGCTTTTAAAGATTCAGATTCAGAAGAAGAAGTTGATAAGAAGAATGCTAAGACCATCAATGATCTCACACCGGCTTCAATTATGGTACTTAATAATTTATTCGAAATAACAGTCAAATTCAGTTCCATTATTCTGAATGAGGTTGAAGCTTTATGGGTAGCTTTAGGTTCGAGAATTTCTAACTTTGATATTATTGTAGAATATCTTATAACTAATTCATTAGAACGTAAGAATGCTACTTTTGTTAGTTATGCTCGTCAAATCATCGATTACCTTAGTTTTTCTCAACCTGATGTTAATTATATGATTGATAAATTAATAGCTAACTTACAACAAAAGGCTATGATTCCACCCAAACCTCATTCAGTGGTGAATTCTTTCCGATCATCAACAGAATTTCCTTATATTGCCAACTTATGGGAATTAATTCCTTATAATGAGAAAGATACTTCCCTTTCATTAGGTCAATTATCAATAATCTTTTTGGTGGATTTATTCACTACTCATACTGATAGAATGATGACTCATTTACCTTTATTACTTCATATTGGATTCTCCTTATTAGACCATTATTTACCTATCGTTCAAGAAGCGGTATCAACATTATTATGTCACATACTTCATTGTTTGGCTAGAACAGATCCTAAAATCGATATGGTTCTCAATAAACTTACTAACAAAGATCCCCTCAAGTACTTGTGGGTATATGATGATTTAAATAATGATAAAAAGGGTACTAGAACACCTAAGAATATGGATTTATTAGTTCGTAATGTTTTGGAAATTCTTACACCTATCTCATCCAACATCCAAGAGGAATGGAGTAAAGTGGCGTTAAGTTGGGCAACCACTTGTGCTGTAAGACATATTGCTTGTAGATCATTCCAAGTGTTCCGTTCATTATTATCAATTTTGGATCAACCAATGTTGAAGGATATGTTACATCGTTTATCCAATACGATTTCCGATGAAACTCCTGATATCCAAGGGTTTGCTATGCAAATTTTAATGACTTTGAATGCCATCAATGCCGAATTGGATTCCGCCAAATTGATTGATTTCCCTCAATTATTCTGGTCAGGGGTTGCTTGTTTAAGTACCATTCATGAGCAAGAATTTATTGAAGTTTTATCAGCAATGTCGAAATTTGTTTCTAAAATTGATTTAGATTCTCCCGATACGGTTTCATGTTTGATCTCTACGTTCCCACCTAAATGGGAAGGAAGATTCGAAGGATTACAGCCTGTGGTGATGGTAGGTTTAAGATCATCAACCTCATATGAACAAACTATTAAATTCTTGGACAAATTGAATGTTTTACAAGATAGTGAAATAATCACCAGTCTGAAAGATTCTAGATTATTGATGACCATCATAGCTAACTTACCTAGATTCTTACATGCTTTAGATAGTAAAACCATGCCAAAGGAGATAGAAGAAGTAGCTATGGTAGTAAGTAATATGAGTGAAAGAAATGGGAAATTTTCTTTGGCTAAAATCTTTGTATCATTAAGTAAGAACAGATTTAGATCTAAGAAAGATTTCTTGGTTCAAACCATCACTAGTATTAAGAATGTATTCTTCCCAGAATTTGAAGCACAAACATTGGTAACTTTACTCGGATTCTTATCAAACAAAACCTCATGGATTAAACTTGAAACTTTAACCACATTAAAATATCTTATGCCATTGGTTGATTTACAACGAGAAGAATTCATTGGTGTTGGAGCTGATTTAATATCTCCGTTATTGAGATTATTGTTAACAAGTTATGCTGAACCAGCTTTGGAAGTATTGGATGAATGTGTAAGTATTTCAGGTTCTCAATTGGATAAGGATGTTTTAAGAATGAGTTTAGGTAATTCTTCAATGAAGAAAGAATATGAAAGAACAGCTACTTTATTCGGTATACCTGATGATAGTGGATGGTCAATTCCAATGCCAGCAGTTACAGCTTCTAGTACTAGAAATAATGTTCATGCGGTATTTTCAACTTGTACTACTAAAGTTGAAGAAAAGGAAGGTCCAAATGAAGAAGAATTCCATTTCCACAGAGATGATTATTATGTACCACCAAATATCCAAGATAATGCTACTATCGAAGAACAACAAGAAGGTGCTTCATTAAGTCATATGTGGGCAGCTTTGGATGATTTTGATTCTTTCTTCACTAAAGAAAATGATAATTTACCCCCTTCTGGTGCCAGAGTTGGTAGTGGGATGGGTAATTCTCATCTTAGTAATGTTGTGCATGCAAGAAGTGGTTTGAGACATAGTTCTACTAACCATCATACTCACAGTGCTTCAGTAGATACTAGTAATACTAGTGACTCCATCACTCCTTTGGATTCAGCACCATTTGTTTATGATAAGAAAGCTTCAGTAATCTTGAATCGTAGTTTGGCTAGAACTCAATCTAACACTTCATTCAAGAATAGTTTAGCTGATTCTATTGTTAACTCCAGTTATGTTAACAATACAAATAATGGACAAATCAATAATGTCAATACTCCAGTTTCAATGAGTTCAAGAAGGTCATATATTCCTTTCAGAAGTAGTAGATATCATCAACAATCTCAACAACCAACTTCACATCCTCAACAACATCCAAGAGATTCTTATACTACTCCAGTGTTACCTACATCGCCAACATTTGAAGTTTCAAATCTTCATATTGTATCTCCATCTTTGCATTCTCCAATGAGAGAGCAACGTATACCTACAGGTTATGATTCTCAGGAAACTATTATTGATTCCACTCCTAAAATGCTTGATAGTTTCTTAGGTGGGAATAAGAAACGGTCTAAGAAACAATTGAAAAATTCTCCTAATGTGGATTATATGAGATCACCTTCATCTTCTAGTGTTAAAGTCCTGCCACCAAGTTCATCACCCAGTATGAATTCCACGAGACTTAAAGAGAAGAAACGGGGGTCACAAAAACTTAAATAGTTAATGAATGTATTATATTTTTGATCTTTCAAAGGGTTTTGTAGTAATTGTGGGCTTGGATAGTGTCCCTAGAAAGCGTCTGTAAAGTGTCCCTTTCTTATATAGCAGTGCGACATTTTGCAACCGACATCGCGATACTCAAGATGAAAAATTTTACTCAAAAAGACTAAAATGGCACCTAAGAAGCAACAACCTTCTGATAAGAACAAAGCCAAAGCTAGAGCTCAAAAGGTCGATGACAAAACCTTCGGTTTAAAAAACAAGAACAAATCCAAAAAAGTTCAACAACAAATTGCTCAAATCAAAACCAATGCTGATGGAGGTTTAGCTAAGAAGAAAGAAGCTGAAGCTAAAAGAAAAGCTGAAGAAAAGAAAGCCGCTGAACAAGCTAAGAAAGAAGCTGCTGCATTATTCGGTATTCTGCAACAAAAAGTTCCTTTCGGTGTTGATCCTAAATCAGTATTATGTGAATTTTTCAGAAAAGGTGTTTGTACTAAAGGTAATAAGTGTAAATTCTCTCATGATATCAATGTAGGAAGAAAAGATGCTAAGAAAGATTTATATACTGATGCTAGAGCTGAGAAGGAAGCTGATACCATGGATCAATGGGATGAAGAAAAATTAAGAAGTGTTATTATGTCTAAACATGGTAATCCTAAAACTACCACTGATATTGTTTGTAAATATTTCATTGAAGCGGTTGAAAATGGAAAATATGGTTGGTTTTGGGTTTGTCCTAATGGAGGTAATGAATGTAAATATAGACATTCTTTACCACCAGGATTCGTATTAAAAACTAAAGAACAAAAGAGATTAGAAAGATTAGCCGAAGAAAGTGCACCAAAGATTACTTTAGAAGATTTTATTGAATTAGAAAGAGGTAAATTAGATAAATCAAAATTCACACCAATAACAATTGAAAGTTTCAATATATGGAAAACTAAAAAAGCTCAAAAGAAAGAAGAAAAGGAAAAAGCTGAAAAGAAAAAGAAAACTGGTAGAGAAATTGTTATGGAATTATTATCTGATAAATTCTATACTGAAGAAGAAAATAAAGATGAATGGGATTTATCAGAATTCAAGAAAGATTTACCTGATATTGATGATGGTAATATTAAAGATTATGGTGATGGGAATGTAAGATTTGATTTACAACCTGATTCAGATGATACTGTAGTGGACAATCAACAACAAACAAAAGAACAAGTTTCAGCTTAATGATGGAATGACATATAAACGCATAATTAAGTTCAGTAATTTATTTGAATTTAATCTGTATAATAATACATAAGATATACCTCTAGGTGTTTTCATTAACTTCTTTAAAAATCTCATAACTGGTTTCATATAAATCTTCATCTTCATCGGTGAAGAATCTTACAACAGTGTCAACTTCTTGAAGTTGTCTCATACCTTCGACTACTCTTTCGATCCATTGAGCTCCTCTTTCATCGATATCTCTTAAGTCTTCAAAATGATGAGAATAATAGATATTTTGTAAATGATCAAAAAGTTGTTCTTTAGTTGGATTATCTTCAGCATCAAGACTGGTAGTAGTACGTGTAGGTCTCTGGGGTAACTTTGGATTCTCTAACTTATGAACCTCATCCAATGCTGAAGCAGTGGTAGCTCGATTGATATTAGTACGACTGGGTAATGGAGGTGCTAAAGGATTACCTTTTAAATTAGTTGGTTTACGAGGTTTCATTGGTGGTAATTTAGCAGCTCGTTGTTGGGATTCATTGGTTTCAACCGGTGATTTGGTAGGTGAAGGAATTCGTGGTAAGGCTACTGGAGTATCGCTCAAATCAATTAAATCTTCAATACTTTCAGGTCTATAGGTTTGTGATACTTTCAGTTTTTTATCTCTAGTTGCCAATAATCGATTCAATTCATCAAATACTCTCTTATCGTCAAGATTCGATAATGAATTAGGAACATATCGTATATAGATTGCAAGAACTTGACCAGGGAATCTTCTAGCTAAATCGACATATGATTCAAAGTCATATTCACCTGAATCTCCCACACAGATGAACTTCTTATGGGAAAAATCAGTAGCTAATTTAGTTAATGCTGTACGTTTCCTAGAACCTGAAGGTTCCATTAATGATGAAATTATATTACCAGTATATTGTTTCATATGCATAGATCCCAATGGAAGTCCTGCTGAAGTGAAGTATTTCATGATGGTGGGGAATAATTGTAACGGGGAATTAGAAACATAATGGAATGATAATTTATTGCTTTCAACCAATCGACTATACCATTTAGCTACTGGTGGGATTTCCCAACTCTTGAAATCTTTTAAAAGTAAACTATTAAGAAGTTCTCGTTTATCACCAATAACTCCGGTGACTTTAACAGTATCATCAATATCACTAATAATAGCTACTCCTGTATTGGGGATGATACTTGTTTCTTGAAACGAACAAACGGTTTCATCCCTTGTGGCCAGAACTTGAATTACTGATGGTTTATAATCAACTTCAACAGTACTACTGAAACATCCATTACCATCAGTTAAAACTGCCACTGATTTCAAATTCTTAGTTTCTCGTATATCTTCTGACCCTATTATAATAGTTAATTCAGCATTAGCCACATACCTAGCTATAAAACTACTAAGCCTTTCTTTTAAAGTTTCTTCATGATTATGTAACCCACTAGAAGGTCTTGAACTTTCAATCGAAGGTGCTAAAGATTCACTGGAAGCTATGGTTTCATTATCACTGGCATTTTCCTGTAAAATATCTTGTCTCAAATTATCACTCTCCAATTTCTGAAGTGCTTGATTGGATGTGACATCATATTTTATTATCTGTTTAACTAATGAAAAGATTAATCGATTCTTCCTTGTCATCAACCCTGGACACGACATCCATCCTGCTACATCAACTTTATATTTACCATCTCCCATAGGGATACTATAAGTAGGCATTAGACTAATACTGGCCTCTTTAGGTATCTTTAATTTCCCATCTTCATCATATTGATCATTATTAAAAGCTCTAGCTGATACTCCTGAAGCCAATTGAGATACCGACCCTGATATTTTGGGTATATAAATATCTCGAGCACTTTTGGCAAAACCAAATAGTTTCTGACGCCTGGAAGTGGTAGGAGTTAATTGTTCATCATTGGAAGTACTTGGTTCACTTTGAGGACGAGATAAATCATTTTGGGATCTAATCATCTTCCCATGACGTTTAATATTTCTTAATTGAGTTTTACTAGAAGAATAATCTCGTCTGTTGATAGGAAATCTAACTTTCAACGATTTATACTCCTTATAAATATCAAAGATTAATCTAGCCCTACGTCTAAGTTTGAACGGATTTAGAATTCTTAAGACTGAAGAAATTCCAATGAAAGAATTACGTTTACCAGTCACTTTGATTGTAGGTCGCACTTCGGTTGCGAAATGTGAGAAAGGTGGTAGGACACGGTAGTTAGATGTGGTGAAATGGGTTATTATTAGGATTTGATGAAACATTAGAAATTATGGGGATTGTAATAGTATATTGTCTTTTTTTCAGGGTTTTGAAACTGATATAAGAGGATTTTTCAGTCAAAAATACCTTAAATTGAATCATTTCAACTCCAAAAAAACAGAAACCCTTCTAACTAACTCCATATATATCCACCTACCCCTTCAAATCATCGAAATCTCTTGTAATCCACTGAGGATCATCACTTGATCTCTTGTCAGTAAGTTGCAAAATCTCAACTCCTATTCTCGCGAAAACCTCGAGAATGTCATTAGAATCGTTATCTATAGGTAATGAGTTGAAAGACTCATTCAAACCAACATCTAAATGGATCAACAACGGGGTCGAATGGTTGAGCGATATTGATGAATTCTATAAAGAAAGAGCTACAATTGAAAGAGAATATGCCACAAAACTTAAGGAATTAACTAAGAAGCATTTCGATAAGAAAGCTAAGAATTCAACTCATTTATCTGTTGGTGATGATCCTCAAATTACTCCGGGATCTTTGGAAAGTGCATCGTTAGTTTTGTGGACTGATGTACTAACCCAAACGGAATTAATTGCCGATGAAAGAAATAAATTGGCTCATGATTTTACCACCAAGATTGGTGATACTTTAATCACATTGAAAAGTAAAACCAGTAGTTTAGCCAAAAGAATTGAAGTTATTCATGATTATTTGAAAGATGAAAGAAACAAAATCGAAGATGATGTAGCCAAAGCAAAGAAACATTATGATTCTTTATGTTCTAATACTGAAAGTGCTAGACAAAAGACCGAAAAATCCCTGAGTGATAAGTATCAGAAGAGATTAGAAGAAAAGGAAGTTGAAATGAATATCGGAAAGAACGACTATCTTATTAAAATCAACATAGCTAACCGTTTGAAGGATAAATACTATTATCAAGATATTCCAGAATTATTAGATTACTATCAAGAATTGAATGAATCAAGAGTAGGAATCTTGAATAAAATCATCAAGAATGCTAATATTGTAGAAAGGAACTGTAATGATAGAATCAAAGAACGTTTAACTACCATTGATAAAACCATCGAAGAGAATAATCCAAAATTGGATACTGCAATGTATATTAAACATAATCTTATTGATTGGAAAGAACCTCAAGATTTTTACTTTATCCCAAGTTCGATTTGGCATGATGATGAAAGTCTCATAGTCAAAGAACCAGAATTGACTG
This sequence comes from Yamadazyma jaroonii, assembly GCA_943733655.1. Lineage (NCBI taxonomy): Eukaryota > Fungi > Ascomycota > Pichiomycetes > Serinales > Debaryomycetaceae > Yamadazyma > Yamadazyma jaroonii. The sequence continues at coordinate 869,005 of CALSDN010000004.1, forward strand.
ATTTAAAACGTCAATTAAATAAATCTTCAATTGAATATAGTAAATATGAAGATAGTGCATTAAACATTAAACAAGATCTAGAAGAAAGCGTGATAGAAAGAAAGAAAGAAAGTGATCAAACATTGAAATTCGATACTAAATTCGCTAGATCATTGACATTATTAAGTAATTTTATGAAAGAAGATACTCATAGAGTTAAAAATGAGGTAATCATAGAAGTGATTCAAAATTTCGCTGGTGGTAAAGATTTATCATATCAGGAGGAAGCTAAAGTTAAGAAATCAAGATTTGGACTCTTTAAAAATAAGAAACATGATGAAGATAATGGTTCAGATGGTCAATCTTTACATACAGTCACTTCTTCTACCAGTCATAAAACCATTGGTTCTAATGGAGGATTATTCAATTTAAGAAGACATAGAGCTAAATCTAATGCATCAGCACCTGATCCTTCAGGAACAACAGGGAAAGCATTATATAAGTATGATGCTACAGGAGATGATGAGACTTCAGTTGAGGTAGGTGATATATTTAATGTCATTGATGAAGATGATGGTTCTGGATGGACTATGATTAATAATAATGGTAAAGAAGGGTTAGTGCCTACATCTTATATCACTATAATCCCTGGTTCATCACCAGCTCCTTCAGACACTCCTAAAAAGAAAGGTCCTAGTGTAGCACCTAAAAGAGGAGCTAAAAGAATTCAATACGTTGAAGCCTTATACGATTATGTTGCTGATGGAGATGATGAAATCAGTATCAGTCAAGGAGATAAAATAATCTTAATTCAAGAAGATTTAGATGGTAGTGGATGGACAGAGGGTGAAATTAATGGATCAAAAGGACTTTTCCCTACGAGTTATGTTAAAAAAATTTAAGTATGGGTGTACGGTAGTTGAGGTTTTACACGACTTTTTTCCAAAATTGAAAGATGAAAAATTATATAGCTAAATGAACAGTTCTTACTTAAAACACAAAGAGTCTATAGAATTAACATATTTTTTTCACGTTTATTTATTATATGATGTGATATTTATACATAGATAATTAAAAATCATCTAAAAAATTATCCTAATAAATGATTAAAAATTCATTATGTTGGGAACCGATTTTGAATTTATTTGGCAAAGGCTATATAAATTTGAAGATTAAGTTACTTAATATTCACCTGGGACTTCAAAAACAACTTGTTTACCGGTTAATTTGCTGTATAATTGTTGGAATGATTCTAATTTGTAATCAACTGAAGTTAAATCTTTTGAATCTAATAAGATTTTTTGGATTTTGTTACCACCAACTAAGTATCTAACTCTTTTACCGACAATTTCAGTTGGGAAAACTAAATCTTCTAAGATTTTATCGTGAACAGCAGTTAAAGTTCTTGATCTTGGTCTTTTTTGTTGTTTTCTTGAAACTCTTGAAGGTTTTGGTAAAATTCTTCTTTCAGCTAAAAAGACAACATGTCTATCAGGGAATTTCTTTTCTAATTCTCTGGTTAATCTGGTTTGAACTTTTCTGTAACCTAATAATGATGGAGGTGGGATGAAAACAGCTAAAGCTTTTTTACCACCTGAGACATCAATTTCTTTGATTGATTTAAATTGTAATGGTCTTAAATCAGCTTTTAAATCTGGTTGAGCTTCTAAGTCAATGAAGGCTTGAGCAACTTGTAATTCTAATTCACTTGGTTTTTCTGATAAAATCTTACTAGCAGCAGACATGTTAAAACTAGTTATTAAATTTGATATTAAAAATTTTTCAATTAAATTTTTCCTCTATCATTTCTCACTGTCGATGTCTTCGAGAAAACTGCGACATCGCGACGTTTTTTTTGTTTAACCTGCGAGTCAGGTGATATTGTGACTGCGTTTTTTTCTGTTTGTCTTGCGGTTAGGTGTTGCGGCTGATTTGGATTATTTATATAGAGAAGGGAGTGATTGATAGATTATGAAATTACATTTTGTATGAAATGGAATTCAACAATGTGTTCAAATGACCTTGGTTGATCTATTAGTTCCAATGCCTACCATTGCCGCTACAAATTCATGTTTAAACGACAAAAATGTGGGGCCCCAAATACATAAAGTCCGCCGATTTCGCACCCATGCTTAGATTTAAATTACCTACTACACTTTATAAATCCAGTATATCCGCCATTAGAAATATGAGTCTCGTAGAACAAGCTAAGAAAGTAGCTGCTTATCAAGCAGTTGATGAAAATTTCCCTGAATCTGCCAAAGTTGTAGGAATTGGGTCCGGAAGTACCGTAGTTTACGTAGCTGAAAGAATTGGTCAATTAAAGAATAAAGATAGTTTTATTTGTATACCTACCGGATTTCAATCAACTCAATTGATCATTGATAATGGTTTGAAATTAGGTACTATTGAACAATATCCTGATTTAGATATCGCTTTTGATGGAGCTGATGAATGTGATCCTGAATTAAATTTAATTAAAGGTGGAGGTGCTTGTTTATTTCAAGAGAAATTAGTTGCTTTATCCGCTAAAAAATTCATTGTAGTTGCTGATTATAGAAAGAAATCACCTAAATATTTGGGTATTCAATGGAGAAAAGGGGTACCAATTGAAGTTGTTCCAAATTCTTGGGTCAAAGTATCTCAAGAATTGAAGAAATTAGGGGCTAAATCAATTGATTTGAGATCGGGTGGTAGTGCTAAAGCTGGTCCTGTAATTACTGATAATAATAATTTCTTAATTGATGCTGATTTTGGAGAAATTGCTGATCCTGTAAAATTGCATGAACAAATTAAGTTATTAGTAGGAGTTGTTGAAACTGGATTATTCTGTAAAATGGCCGATAAAGCTTATTTTGGTGAAGAAGATGGTAAAGTTAGTAGCATTTAAAGAGATGCAATGACTAAAATCAACATTCACAACTCATCATATTAACTATTTACTGTTATTTGAAATCCAATTCAAAGTTTCCATTAATCCTGTACCATTGATGGCAATTGTTGGTATAACTGACCAAATATGATTTCCAGGTAAATTATTCAAATCGAATTTTTCAATCAATTCCTTTGGTTTAATAGCATTAGGAACATCTTGTTTATTGGCTAATACAATTAATAAACATTCACTTAATTCTTTATCACCGATAACTCTTAATAATTCAGTTTTACTTTCTTCCAATCTCTTCAAATCAGAACTATCAACGACATAAATCAAAGCATCAGTACCAGTGAAATAATGTCTCCATAATGGTCTGATTCTTTCTTGTCCACCACAATCCCACACTGCAAAGGAAACATTCTTTTGTTTGACTGTTTCAACATTGAATCCAACAGTTGGTACAGTTTGTGAAGTTTTACCTAATTTCAATTTATACAATATGGTAGTTTTACCGGCATTATCAAGACCCAACATTAAGATCCTCATTTCACGGTTTTTAAAAAGCTTTGACTATAAAATGGTTAGTATCATTCATAAATCTATTATTATTTTGTTGACATCAACATACCATAAAAATACCCATTTTCGATTGATATAAGTAAAATAAAGAATGGAACTAGTAGGAATAAATCAAAGGAATCAAATGGTTTTATTAATTATCGAATCAATGGGTTATTAGATATATAACTATGAATTTTCAATTATCGTCCCAAAATCGCGTACTTATAACTTTTAAGATTAGACGAAAATAGGATCTCCCTATTACGTAAATTCTTACGTAATCTAGTACCGCTTTAGGAATAATAATTTGATAACGAGTGCAGGCAGTCAGAAGTACTTAAATAGTTCATCTCCGGTTACACCTCAAGATGGTTAAAATGGTGGAAATACATAAAAAATACCGAAAAAAACTTCAGCTCCACATTCCACATAAAGTAGTAAAGTCATTCTGTTCATGTGATTCATGTGATAAACTGGATATGTTCGTTTAAATTTTACCAAAGTTCTTTAATCAGTTGAGTTTTCGGCTCTAGTAGTATATGGATCAAAACAGGTACCTCCAAAATCCTATTAGAAACCAGATGATTCAATAATTTTGATACAACACATAAGATACTTTGAGTTTCGAGTAAGTAAAGGATGATTAAGAAGAAACACTTGTTGGAATTGAACATTATGCAATTCAAAGCATCATACAGCAACTATTATCTTGAGATTGTGTTTCATTACTTCAAGGGCTGGGCCAATAGTTATCGTTTAGTGTCCCATGTAAAATCGTATATGAATCCCAATATCCAAACAAATACGAGATTATGCCATATATGGGTGATTACACGATAATTCTTGACCATCGAATGTCGATTTGTTGCTGAAAATAACGGTATCGTTGTTGTGAGACTGGTACCTTTGGGATAAGACTGGTACTAATTTGAAAGATTCAGTAGGTCTATTACTGAATGAAGAGTTGGAAGGTCTATACCAAATAAGTGGAGTTGGACTTCGATTATCAAACTCTCGAACAGTTACACGCCACCGTACATGATCCAATTACTATTCGTGTATCATCTAATCCTACAGTGACAAAGTCTGCGGCGCCGATCTGATTCTTTCTTACTGAATTTTGTCTTATGAACCACCATATTGAGTTCTGATAAGATTGTTCCACTATTTCGTTGATATAATATCATTTCCGCTTGATACGTAATCCATTCACTCGTATTTTGCATACTTCCTCAAAGTATGCACCTGCTATCATGAAAACTTGATCAAAATGGCATAGTATCTTGTCGCAAACTATGTAAATATTGTCACCAAATCTGTCTTTCTTCAAAATATCCTCTTCTTTTCGTTCATGCTTGTTGAACATTCATAAATACCATCAACAACTCGGCAAAATTCAAACGGTTTTTTATTGGTGAATTAAATTTTGATCTATCAAGACATATATTGAACAGTATGATAGGGTAATAGAGTAAACGTCGCAAAAATTACAAAAAAAACCAGAACATTTCACAACTTCAACAAAAACCTTCAAAAAGCTTTCAAACTATCAAGCTCTTCAGCAAGTATAATAAACCCTCCAAAATATTAACTGATTATCCACAATTCTTCAAACAATATCAATGATAAACCTAACTGCAAATATCACAAATATCACAATATGTCGGATGTCGTGAACTGGAATGCGACATTTTATGTGCAGGATTTTTCTGTGACGGCTGCAAAAGGGAGAAAGTCGATGATGAGTTGGTGAAAACATGTCGAAAACACCAAAAAATGAAAATCCTTCATAATTGAGGGATAGCAAGTCTGTGATTTATGAGGCTGGCTATGTGGGTTCTTTTCATTTTATCGACATTTTGAGGTGGAATATATGGGGGAGATGATAGTAGTGAAATAACTCTTTT
>CALSDN010000005.1:0-108258 GCA_943733655.1 Yamadazyma jaroonii
ACCTCCCCCTCCTCCACCATTGCCAGTATTAGGTAAACCAGGAACTCCTCCACCCCCACCACCACTCCCATCTAGTTTGCCGGGAACTCCAACGCCTGCAAATACCAGCACGGATTTCTTAAGATCCGAAACAAACACCCCGGATAATCTGTTCATAGAACCAAAGTTCACCATTCCTAGCATCAAACCTAAGTCTAAGTTGAAACAAATGCACTGGGATAAAATCGATGACATTGACCAAACTTTCTGGCCCGACATCGAGCATTCCAAATTGTCTGAACAGCTTCAAGAGAAGGGTATTCTTGATGAAGTTGAAAAGAAATTCGTTGCCAAATCTTCAGTCATCAAGAAAAGAAAAGACTTTGTTGATTCTCCAGCTAAGAAAGTTTCTCTTTTACCCAGGGATTTGGCTCAACAGTTTGGTATCAATCTTCATATGTTCGGGTCTCTAGAAGTTGAGGAGTTGATTCATAAGGTTATTATCTGTGATAAGGAAATCATGGATAATGTGACAGTATTAGAATTCTTCAATAATGATACATTATCTGAGATGAATGAAAATTTGATCAGAAACTTCAAACCTTTCCTGAGAGATGTTAGTGATGAGAATCTGAAACCTAAGAAAGACCCCAGTGATCTCGAAAGACCTGATAGAGTGTATCTTGAGCTATGTTTCAACCTAAGGCATTATTGGAAATCTAGATCTAGAGCTTTGCTATTAGTCCACACTTATACTCAGAATTATCTAGATTTATCAAGAAAGCTCCGGTCTATAGATGAAGCCAATCAGAGCATCAGAAATTCGGAATCCTTGAAGAATGTTTTAGGTATTATTAGGTCGGTGGGAAATTTCATGAATGAAGATTCTAAGAGAGCTTTGGGGTTCAAATTAGATACTTTACAAAGACTTAAGTTCATGAAAGACGAGAGTAACTCAATGCATTTCTTGCATTATATTGAAAAGATAATCAGGAACACATTCCCCGAATATGGTTCGTTCGTAGACGAGTTGAATTCATTGACTCATTTACAGAACGTTTCCATTGAACAAATTGAAACTGATTGTGGAGAATTTGAAAGACAAATTAATGGAGTGGTCAGTTCTCTAGAAAGAGGTAATTTGAGTGATCTGTCAGTATTTCATCCTGATGATGAGATCGTCAATAAGGTAAAATCCCCAATGGAAAATGCTAAGATCAAACTCTCGATTTTGAAGAATCATTTAAAGAAAACCATTGAAGAACATAATAGTTTGATGGTATATTTTGGTGAAAATACCAAAGATCCTCATAGTAGAAACTCATTCTTTATCAAATTTTCCCATTTTATAACCGAGTTCAAGAGAGCTCACATCGAAAACATCCAGAAAGAAGAAGAACAAAACATTGTAGATGCAAGAAAGAAAGTTGCAGAAACTTCCAAAGCCAATAAGGAACAGAAACTCAAAGAAGATTCTGAAGCTAGAGCTGAAAGTGAAGATGCAGAGGAATCTGAAGCTGGTGGGAATGATGATAGTGAAAATAGTGACAAGGAAAGTTTAATGGATTCATTACTTGAAAAATTGAAATCGAGTGCCCCATCTCATAAATCATCAAGTTCTTCTATTAGAAGGAAAAAGGCTTTGTCATTCTATTCATCCACATCTTTAGATCAACCTTTGAATGTTTTATTCCCTAGTGAGTCATCTAATGGATCACAACTCTCAGTCAATGAAAAAGATAGTGAAAAAGAATATGATAGTATTAATGATTTAAAAAGAAGATTAACAAAACGTAAAGGAGGTAATTTTAGTGGTGCATCCCTTCATTCTGATAGTACCTTGATGAGAACTCAAACCATGTTGAAACAGTTACGATCTGATGTTTCATTGTAGTATAATTAATGATTAATGGTAAACTCTGTTTTCACATTCTCTAATCTTAGAAAACCTTAAAATGGTTAAACTTCGGTGAATACCCCGAAAAAGATGTACTTCTCCCCAATTTTAAACCTGGGTAATCCGAGGTAACGGTTCTTGGATCATATGATACTTTTAGGTACCTTCGCTACCTTAATGCGTTCCTGAATAGTCAGAATCAACCGATTTCCCCTTATCCTAATTAGGTAATTTTTTAATTGGGTAATATACTTACCATAAAAGGCTCAATTGGAAAACGCAAACCAAGAGAATCCTTTTCAAGGCTTTTGTCTTAGCCTTAGTTTTGACGTTATTCTTGAGCCCTATGATTCTTCCTAAGCCAAGACGATTCTTCATGTGTCAAAGAACCTATCAAACTTTCGCAGCCATGGTCTGTCCCCTGAAACTTGAAACTTTATTTAACTTTTCGGTACTAAATTAAGACTCTATTCGGTCAACTTTAATATTTACGTCAACTCGGATGTCAACTCCATTATCGTAGAAAGTCAATGAAAGAGGTTTCTGAAATTTGGTGCTTTCCATAAAGTACGCATTTTTGCTATGAACCACTTCTCACTATAAGCCTAAATCAAATAAATATTCTTTTCTTGAATTATGAGCTACTCTCACTATAGAAGGACTCTAACTGTTGACATATCTACTGTATTACCTAATCGTCATCCCTGTTATGGCAAGTCACATTGTTTCGGTCTCCAAATTTTTGTTGCAAAAAGATATTTCACTTCTTACCCTTTTAGGAAATTTTGAGACCCGAACCCTCTATAGTTGGAAACCTACTCTATTGATATATTCATATTCATGCTGCAATACTTAAAACTCCAAATATATTTAAAAGGGAGGATATCCGTTGTTTAAGTAAATACATAATATGAAATTATTCTGGTTCTTTTTGTTTGGTATCATTTTTGCATCACCTATAAAGGTCTTGACACCTGATGAAGATTCCTTTTATCAACCCCCTGATAATTACGAGGATGAAGAACCTGGTACTATTTTGAAAATGAGAATAGCTCCCTATCAAATCAGAAGTCTTTATTTCCCTGTCAATGTATCAAATGTTTGGCAAGTATTGGTAAAGTCGGAAGATGTTTTAGGTAATGCTTCACTTGTGGTTTCTACAATTTTTGAACCATATAATGCTAATAGTTCACGTTTAGTATCATACCAAGTTGCTGAAGATTCTGCCTTTGGTAATTGTGCACCTTCTTACTCATTTGTTGGGGGTGGTATTAGTACTATAGTTGCCAAATTAGAAATGTTCTTAATTCAGACTGCTTTAGATCAAGGTTATTATGTTGTTGCACCAGATTATGAAACTACTAAAAGTACATTCACAGTAGGACCAACTTCAGGTTTGGCAACATTGAATTCAATTAGAGCAACTCTTCTGACAGGTAATGTCACCAATATATCACCTGATGCTGAGGTTGTTATGTGGGGTTATTCAGGAGGTACTATCGCTAGTGGTTGGGCAGCTGGTCTTGCACCAACTTATGCAGAAGATTTAACTAGTAACTTGAAAGGTTGTGCCATTGGTGGCTGGGTCACCAATATCACTGCTGTTGCAGAAATTATTGATGGTTCAATTTTCGTCGGTTTAACTCCTAGTGCCATTGCTGGATTAACTAATCAATATCCTGAGTTAAGATCATTTGTAGAAGAGCAAATTTTGCCTAACAAAACCAAAAGTTTTGAAAAAGCTTATGAATTATGTTTAGCTGATTCCATCTTAAACTATGCTTTTGATGATATCTTTGCTGGAGAGAACAGATACGCCAAGAATGGTTGGGACATTCTTAAAGCACCTGTCATTCAAGAAATACTTTTACAGAATACTTTAGGTATTAATGCAACCGAAGATGTCAAGCCAGAAATACCTATGTTTGTCTACCATGGTGAAAAAGATGAAATTGTTCCTTACAAGGATTCACAAAGAGTTTATGAAGTCTGGTGTGATGGAGATGGTATGGATTCCTTTGAGTTTGCAACAGCTTCTTCCACGGGTCATATTTTAGAAGTTATTGAAGGTTCAGGTGCAGCACTTAGATGGATTAAGAAAGTATTTGATGGTGAAGAATTAGTTCAAGGATGTAAGAAAACCAAGAGATTAACCAATCTTTTCTATCCTGGAGCTTTTGGAGAATACATAGATCTTATCAAAGCTGCCATTAAAAATATTAAAGACGATGCCATCGGTCCTAATACTAAAAGAAGTCTCTTCGATGAAGATTTCGCCGACAATTTTGAAATCCAGTCACTTATTAAGTTCCTTTACTCCATAGAAGATGAAAGGTTTATGTAATATAATACCACATACGATGTTATTTGACTCTGGTTGGAATTAGACTGAAGAATCTCATGAAATTCTCTTAACTTGCCCCCCTAATTCACCCGAAGAAAGGTAAGGACCAATTAATATCCGTCATAATGTCATATCTGGGATCCCACAATCTTTGGGGTACAGATATGATCAACCTAATAAAAAGCAGTCTTTTATATCTCACGACCATAATTCAACTATCCTCTTTCCCCTATTCAACCAGGTCTACCTCTTCAACTCCTCCGGCATATATTTTCTCACCCACCAATAACACCCCATGATCCTCCGGCCAAATCTCTCCCAAATCTCTCCTTCCATCTTAGGTACCTTATATCTCTCGTCTCGTGTACTGCACAAAAATACGAGCAAAAAAATCCTCTGTTTTGGTCAAGTGAGCATTTAACCTAAACCAATTAGGAAAGGCTGAAATGATGTGTAAAAAACATAAATAGAAAATATCTGGCCATTGATTGATTATATTTATTGATTATTCCCACCCCACACATCAAACCTCAATATGCCAGTAAGTTTCAAAGGCATGGATTGCCTTGCTGATGCTAATCTTGATGCTTATATGGATGAATATATGAAATCTCAAGCCACCATTCCTTGGGCATCTCAAGTATATTATGGATATTACACATTATATTATGGATGTGCTTTCATAATCGTGGCAGGTTTAAAGAATGGTTATTATAGATGGAGAGATCTGAGATACAGAAATAATGGATCTACTACTATTTTAGATCAATTTGCTAACCTGATTTCAGGATATTCCAGACTTTTTGGTTATAAGAATCTTCCAGCAAAGATCAGTCATTTCACATCGTTACCTCCATCAGGTGGGAATTCATTGTTTTTAATATCAACTTCATTATATTTACTTTTATGGGTATTTCTTCCTCATTTTTGGTATAGAGGTTGTAGAGGATTTGGTAGTCCTCCATTAGCTGTTAGAGCTGGGATTATGGCAACTGCTTTAACTCCATTTATTTATATTCTTGGTGGTAAAACCAATTTCATTACTTTGTTGACAGGTATAAGTTATGAAAAATTAAATTATTTACATCAATATGCTGGTGTAGCTGCCTTGACTTTATCTTTGATTCACACCATTCCTTTCATTTATCAAGATTTAGTTGAAGGTGGTTATAAAAATTTAGCTGAAGACTTTAAAGGATTTTCTATGTATTCAGGTATCCCACCATTAGTATGTTTGATTTTACTTTGTACATTATCTAAATCATTTGTTAGAAAATGGTTTTATGAAATTTTCTGGCATGTTCATTGGATTTTAGGAGTTGGATACTTTGCCACATTATTCTGGCATATTTGGGATATGTTGGATACTGAAAATTATATGTGGGCCGCTTTAGCCTTCTGGTTTGGTCAATTATTCTACCGTCTTTTAGTTAAAACATGTTTCCGTCCAAATGCCCTTTTCATGAGATCCAGAAAGGCTAAATTGTATAAATTACCAGGTTCTAAATCTTTCGAAATCGATATTCCCAATAACAAAGGGATTGTTTGGAGACCAGGACAACATGCATTCATCAGATTCAAATCAAAGATTCTTGATAATCATCCATTCTCAATTGTTAATTTACCAAAAGAAGATGGTGATGAAGTCAAATTCATAGTTGTTCCAAAAAGAGGTTTAACTGGTACTTTATATCAAGAAATCGAAAATAATACCAGTAATGTTGTTGATAAAGATGTCTATATCGATGGTCCATATGGAGGATGTTCTAGAGATCACAATTCTTTCGAAAAAGTTATCTTAATTGCCACTGGTTCTGGTATAACGGCAACTTTACCTTTCTTATTAGACTTGGTAGAAAAAATTAAATCAGGTGAAAACAAAACCACCAGAAGAATTGAGTTTATATGGATTGTCAGATATTCTCATGATATAGATTGGGTCAAAAGTGAATTGATTCAAAGTATTACTGATTTCGTCAATATCAACGTTTATGTTACACATGAAGAAAATAGTATTATTGACGATGAAAAGGAAACTTTGGAAGAGAAGGTCAGTTCTTCAAGTTATGAAGGATTGAGCGTTCATCATTTCAAACCTCAGGTTTCAGAATTATTGATTGGAATGAAATATTCTTTGGCTAGAAGGAATATGGTTGTTTCATCAGGTAGTAATTCCATGAAATTCGAAGTTTGTAATGCCGTTTCTTCGTTACAATCTTTGGTTGTTAATGATCACATTGAAGAAATATTTTTACACACAGAAAGTTTTGGTTGGTAATGTATATAGATTATTTATAGAAATATTAAAAGTTCTTATTCAGCTATAGCGACTCTGTTTCCACGAATATATAAAACTGCCAGGATTAATCAGAAGAGTTATTTTCTACTCAGGGCTGGGAAACTCATTTCGAAAAGTTGAAAAGATCAAGAGCCTTGGTTAGTTGAAAAGAGATAGGAATAAATACAAAATCGTACACTCGTCTAATCTAAATTATTTAAACTGATTCTTCTCTTGATTGATCGGTTTTCATCATAACATCATCAATGTTTTCAGTTTCAGCTTTGTTTTCTAAAGTATCTTGGAATCTTAATTGAGATGGAACATATTTAGGTGATTGCCATGCGTTGGTGACATTTTCATATAATTCGTCAACTTGTTCCAAACTTAAACCTTTAGTTTCGTAAACCATGAAGTAGGTGAAGAAGAAACATAAGAAGTTACAACCTCCCCAAAGGAAGAAAACTTTTAATCCTAAGTTGGCATTACCTGGACCAGAATCAACTAAGTATGGAGTAGCATAAGCAATAGCCCAGTTCCATAACCAATTCGAAGAAGCTGAAATGGCGATAGATTTGGCTCTAGTGGTTAATGGGAAGATTTCACCAACAATGGCCCAACAAGCTGGACCCCATGAAGCAGCAAAAGCGGAAATGAAAATACATGAGAAGGCAACCAAGACTTTATTGGCAGCATCGGAAGTAGTAGCAACACCAGTGATAGCAATAACGAACTGACTGAGTGACATAACAACAGCACCTCCTAATAATAATTTTCTTCTACCAATGATTTCAATTAAGAAAATACCTGGAATAGTGGAACCAACGTTAACAATGTTAGTAGCTAAAGAAATTAAGAATTCGTTTGAAATACCTGAACTTTGGAAGAATGTAGTACCATAGTAGAAAATGAAGTTAACACCAGTCAATTGTTGGAAAGCTTGTAAACCTACACCGGTTATTAATCTCTTTAATTGTTTGTTCTTAGTGGAGAAGACAGCTAACCATCCAGATTGAGTAACAGATTTTTCATAATCATAGTTAGCTTTGATTTCATCAAATTCAGCAATTAATTCTGGGTGATCTTCTGGTAATCCTCTTAAGATGGATAAAGATTTTTTGGCATCATCGAATTTATCTTTGGTAATGTAGAATCTTGGTGATTCAGGTAAGAAGAATAAACCGATACCTAAGATTAAAGCCCAAAGAATTTGAATAGCAATAGGAATTCTGTAAGATCCACTATCATTTCTGTGTTTAGTACCGTTGTTAACAACAGAAGCTAAGAATAAACCAATAGTAATAGCCCATTGATAACATGAAACAATAGCACCTCTAATCCATTTAGGTAAAGTTTCTGATTGATATAATGGAACATTTGAAGAAATAACACCAAGACCAAAACCGGCAACAGCTCTACCAGCACATAACAATGGAATAGAAGTTGAAATGGTTTGTAAAACAACCCCAACATTGAAAATAAGTAATGAGGAGAAAATAATAGTCCATTTTCTACCAAATCTATCTGAACAAATTGGTGCAAGTAAGGCACCGAAGAAAGTACCAACAGATAAAATGGAAACAATCAATGATTTTTCACTTGAAGTGAAAGCAGTTTTATCAGCAGGGAAAAGACCGGTGACATAATCCATACCTAAAACACCAGAAATAATACCAGTATCATACCCATAAAGAATACCAGCGAAGGCAGCAAAACTACCCACGAGGATACCCATTTTAGAGGATCCAGATCCTTTGGCATCAATGTTAATATACTTTTTAACTAAAGCGTTGTCTCTTAAAGTCATTTTCTTATTATACTTTTCTTATAATCGGATGAATGAAAAAATAACTTGATAATTATAAAAAAAAGAGGAAATTAACGTCCAATTTATAGATTTTAAAATATCCCCAGATGAATGGGAAAATCATAATTCCACGTTATCTCCTTACCTGCACCACTCCCCAGCACAACAATAAAATCTCCGTGTGGAGTATATCTGAGGGAAAAATAAAAATCCGAGCGACATTTTCGCCTGCGTCGACAGGATGTTCCGAAAAGGTAAAAAAAAACATTCCTCCTTGAAAAAATTGGCCAATAACAATAGATATCATTACAAAGTCGTGACTACATTTCAATTACACGGGAAATTTTGAACGGTGGTCATGGTGAATAGTTGCCTGTCCTTTTTACGATGTTGGGAGTTCATAACTTAGAAGTAAAAACAGAACGAAGAGGAAGTCATTTAACAGTCAAGTGTACTGAACTAATACTCAAAGCAATAGTTAACTTCAGGAAATCCATTATTGATTGCCGGGGATCGCCAGTTTGACGACAAATTTTCTTCTTGCTGGAATAATCGATGTCTGGAAAAATTTTCCAATACATATGTACCCCACTGACCCCAAAAAAAATTATCGAAAGGCACCGTATTCAAAAGTGGAAAAATTGTCCACTGCACTGTTTATCCAAGCGAGGCGTTAGCCTTTGTGATCTGAAGGCTGAAGAGAAAAATGACCTATACATTGTTCAAGGTCATCATAGTGTTTGTTAACTAAGATCTGACCATTTGAATCTATCTATTCGAAAGTTAAGAGATTCTGTTAATCTGAATCTGTTGGGACTACCCGAAAAAGAAATTCAAATTTTTTTTTTTCTTGTGGGAAAAACTATTGACGTATTTTATCTTATAAAGTCGTCAATGATAGTAATAACTCTATTCTAAACTTTACTCTGTTTATGACTCCCACCCCATAATTTATGGACAAATGGATGTGAGCCGTTCAACAGGTCACATTTTTCCGAGCTCATGTTCGTCAACGAATCACTCAAAAAATTTTATAAATCAAAGTTTCGTTGAAGGCCGAATGACATAAATGCCACATTACAGGATGTTGCTAGCTATGGGGTAACGTACTTGATAGTATACATGTCCATTGAATAACAATATTTTTTCTTCTACTCCAATATTTGTCTCCTTTTTTTGGGGGGAAAATAGTTTTTCCAACCTGCATAACCCCACATCCCTTTTGAGATTGCCATCTATTGGTCAGAATAGCGAATTAATCCACGACATGAGAGACAATATTTCTAAAAACCTTATATTTAACACCCGATACATAAACAATTTCATATGTTATCAATTGAATGAAGAAATCGTCTAACGCTAGCGCCTCACAGTTATTTTAAGAGGATGGAACGATCTGAATTTTATTTATTTTTGTTTAAAGCTTAAAAGTCAAAACGGGGCCCCTGGCCACTGATTTGTGGAGTTCCTGATGTTCTATAATTTGGATTTCAAAATCTGATCTACTACATCAACCACAATTTTTTCAATGTCATTGAATTCAAAACCTAATAACTTCTTAGTGGCATCATTACTAGTTTGACATAATTCTTTAATGTCCTCTGGTCCACTACCAGCAGTTCCAATAGGTAATTTCAATTGAGGAAAATTTTTGTTGACAATATCTAATAACATTTGATTGCTGAATTTGCCTCCATAGCAGAATAATCTTTTACCAGCACAATCTTCATTTTCAACTGCCATTAAATGAGCTTTAGCAATATCCCTAACGTCAACATAACCACCTTTCAAATTATCGAATTTTTCCATTTCTTCTGGAGTTAAGTTCAATAAATCCCCGATTAATTGATTCGAAGTGTTTAATTTACCTTTGGCATCTTCTTCAAACACTTGAGGTCCGAAGATATAAACTGGGTTGACAGCAGTCATTTGGAACTTCACATCATGAGTCTTTAAAAATTCCCAAGCATATTTTTCAGCAAATGATTTGGCTCCATAATAAGCATAAACCGAATCTTTACAAGCATCTTCGTAACTAATATTATTCCAGCTACTTTCATCAAAAGATAATTTGTTGTTTTGTTCATCTTCAGCAGAATAAACAGCAGCATCACTTGAAGTTAAGACAACTTTCTTGATAGATGTACCATATTTTTCAACACTGGCCAAAATATTTTCAGTCCCTTTGATAGCTGGAATGATTAAATCTTTTTCTGGTTCAGTGGTATCATAAAAGAATGGGGAAGCAGTATGAAATAAGTACTCGAATTGATATTTCTTCAAAACATCATCGAAAGCTCCTTCAATTGTCATATCGCCAACAATCTCATATTCAAAGTTGGAGAATTTGCTCTTTAACTTTTCACCTTTTTCTTTTGAACGGACGGTTCCTACAATGTCATAGCCTTTCTTATCAAGTAATTGAACTAAGTGGGTTGCAACAAATCCACTAGCTCCTGTAACTAAAACTTTAACCATTTGTTCTCGAATAAAATAAAATCTAATGAAATCTTGATTTCTTATCCTAGTCTCGCATTCGTTTGCCAAATTGGGTAATAGACGATGGAGTTGAATCTTGAGATATGTTCCATCCCAGAGCGATTAGAAGGCTCCCCTTGTTGTAAGCTGGTTCTTTTTGGTCGATGAACGGACTTTTCGAATTGAACAGTTGAAAAAAGTCTTCCTACAAACTTTTACATCACGTGATATTCTTGCCAAGTAGGTTTTGCAACCGAATTTTGCAATCCCTGCTTATTTTTACTAAAGTTTTGTTATTTGGAACATAATTCAAGTTTTCGGTTGATGGAGCTGCATAGTTCAGTCACATGCTAACGTATGTATTTCCCACTTTGTGGCTGAAGTCATATTAGACGAGATGAGTCAAACACTTAAAAAGCCCTGTTACTGGCATAACCCGCACTCATCATAAACATGAAGGAAGAAATCCTAATACATCTAAATATCGTACATGGTGCGATATGGGGAGCCCTCGCGAGGAAGGGTCTAATAGAGCTAACAAGTTTTGATGGCACATACCTAGGAGGTGTTGTTTGGGCGAATTTCGTCGCTTGTTTTGTCATTGCATCAGTCCAAAAGTTCAATAAAGGGCTGTTCTTTGTAGGTATAACAACGGGGTTTTGTGGTACCTTATCGTCATTTCTGTCGCTTATACTAGAGTCATTTGAATTGGGTGCTAATTACAACCATTTGAGCTACCCTACTGTAGGATATGGAGTCTTACAGGTTATTACAGTGATAATAAGTCAACTTGGAGTTTCTATTTTTGGTTATCATTTGGGAGTCCACCTGCAATTCAAGTTGAACACACCCCAATATGTGACATATCTAAGTGCATTGATGGGATTACTTCTATTCGTCG
The DNA here is from genome assembly GCA_943733655.1 of Yamadazyma jaroonii. NCBI lineage: Eukaryota > Fungi > Ascomycota > Pichiomycetes > Serinales > Debaryomycetaceae > Yamadazyma > Yamadazyma jaroonii. The sequence continues at coordinate 11,685 of CALSDN010000005.1, forward strand.
CCACAGTGGTACTCTTAGGTACATATGTGCCATGGAGAGAATGGATGTTCAGTTGTTTATTTGCACCTTTCGGGGCTTTAATGCGTTACTACTTGGCCAAATTGAATAATAGACCTTTCCCTGTGGGAACATTCATCGCCAACATATTCGGTACTACAATGCTTGCCGTTTTCACGTTACTTTCCATGTCACATAATAATACTACTAGAATCATCAACACTGTAATTGGTTGTCAAGCATTGATAGGTGCGGGCGATGGGTTTTGTGGTGGCCTAACAACCATCAGCACGTTCGTAGCGGAGATGTTCAAACTTCCCGTAAGCATGAAATACAAGTATGGGAGTATCTCGGTTGTTATCAGTTTTTGTATTGTTTTAGTCATTTTAGGAAGCTACCACTGGACTCAAGGTCTTGTTACACCTGTATGCCAACTTTGAGGACCTGGTGGGCCACCGCATTCCCATTGGACGAGAAAAGACTATAAATAGGAGAAAGAAAAATGTATAATAGATCACGTAATCGACGACACTTGTAAACCGCTTATTCGAGAAATCTGTCGTATACAATTCCGATTTCTCTATAGAGTAATAAAAACCCGACTCTAGGGCCATTCTTGGCATCCCAATTCCGTACTCATTAGGGTGTCTGAAATGGCTGCAAAAGATGGTGTGAAGATATTCACAAAACAATTGCAGTATTAGTTATCTAGTTTAAGTCATCTCCAAAACAAACACAATTCAACCCCAATCATCCAAGTTCCCCGTTGGTTCAAACCCTGAAATTGACTCCATTGGAAATACGATAACCAAGGGTACCTTTGGAATCAGATCGCATTTATATCGCGAACCCATCGTTTAGTCGTATAATCGTATAGAAATTTTCATATAATTTGTCACTCTTTCCTTCAATTATAAATTCCAAAACATGAAGTTATTATACGTTGGTGCATTCTTTGCTTTATTTTATTCAATCTTAAGTCTGTTATACAGCACTTGGTTGCCAAAAAATTACGTTTTTGATGCCAAAGTTTTACAAGAGATCGTTCAAGAAACTTTGGCCGAAGAAACAAGTGGTAACATTACTTTAATCATTGATACTTTAGTTCCAAAATTACAAGATAAGTATGGTAAGGATATCATCAATGAAATGAACTATAATGAATGGGTTTTCAATAATGCTGGTGGATCAATGGGTACCATGTTTATTTTACATGCCTCCATCTCTGAATATTTGATTATTTTTGGTACTGCTATTGGTTTGAATGGTCATACTGGTGTTCATTTTGCTGATGACTATTTCACCATCTTAACAGGAAATGAAAAAGGTTACTTTGACAACCAATTGGAAGCTTCAGTCTACTTACCAGGAGATCAACATCATTTGGAGAGAGGTCAAGTTAAACAATTCTCCATGGATGAAGGTTCTTATGCTTTAGAATTGGCTCAAGGTTGGATTCCAGCTATGTTACCATTCGGTTTTGTTGAAGTTGTCTCAAGTACTTTAGATTTCGAAACTTTCGGTAGAACTGTCTATTATACCGGTAGAGATATGATCAAAAATTTATTAAACGGTAAATTTTAATATATATTCATAAACTTTCTCCACTTTTTGTGACCACTTTTGTAACGTTTGTAAAAACAATGGTGTTTCCCCAATAGTTTCATCTCTATTTCCAAAACATTCTGGTAACTACACTGAAGGCGGAATAATCAGTACTAAACGGGTTTGGGGACGCGAAATAGAGTAAATTCGCAAACCAAAATTATCTAGAAAGTATCTCTAGAATTTAGGTTCATAGCAATTATGAGTAGAGTTCCCGATGAAAACACTCCATTTTTAAACCAAGAAGAAATTGATGAGTCAGAAATCATATCCATCATTCAACAACGTCGTTTGTCCATTGCATCTGTTGGTACTGATCACATTCCACCCCCTTCATCATTTAATCCTTTGACTCATTCGACTTCCCATTCACATTTGAATAGTCCTTTTGGTAATTATGGAGGTGTTGGAGCCCCAAGAAGTAGACGTGGAAGTGAAGGTTTAGGTTTGGCTCCTTGGAAGTCTACCAATTCATTAGATCTCAGTGCTGTTATATCAAATTCTAATTTACCCCAAGAACCTGAAACTGATTATAAGACTGAGTTCAAAGTTCTTCTTAGTTACTCCATTCCTTTATCTATAACATTCCTTTTACAATATTCCTTGACTGTTGCTTCTGTATTCTCAGTTGGTAGATTAGGTTCGGAAGAATTAGCAGCCGTAAGTTTATCATCTATGACCGCCAACATTTCTGGTTATGCCATTATTCAAGGTATCAGTACTTGTCTTGATACTTTGTGTGCTCAAAGTTTTGGTAGAAAAGATTACAATATGGTGGGAATGCATTTCATGAGATGTAACTATTTATTATTAATGTTATTTGTTCCAATCTTTGTTCTTTGGTTCTTTTTGAGTAATGACATTTTGGTTTTCTTGATTGGTGAAGACCAATTGAAAATTTGTCATTTAGCTTCTACTTATTTGAAGATTTTATGCATGGGTTTACCAGGATTTATCTTATTTGAAAATGCTAAACATTACTTGCAAAGTCAAGGAGTATTTCATGCATCAACTTATGTTTTGACTATTTGTGCCCCAATCAATATCATCTTAAATTATACTTTGGTTTGGGATAAGAGAATTGGAATGGGTTTTGTTGGTGCTCCATTATCAGTTGTTATCACTAATTGGATCATGTGCATTATGTTATATGGATATATTTACTTCGTTAATGGTTATCAATGTTGGCCTAAATTTGGTATTTTTGATATGAAATACTTCAAACATTGGCAAAGAATGATCAATTTGTCAATTCCAGGGGTTTTGATGGTTGAAGCTGAATGGTTAGCTTTCGAAATCATCACTTTTACTGCATCACAATTCGGAACTGACACTTTAGCTGCTCAATCTATTGTTTCAACCACTTGTGTTATCTTTTATCAAATTCCTTTCGCTATGTCTATCGCTGCTTCCACAAGAATTGCCTGGTTTATTGGATCAGCATCTAAGAAAGCAGCAAAAATCTCATCCAATGCAACTATATTATTATCCTTGGTTGTTGGTAGTATTAATGGTGTTGTTTTATTCACATGTAGAGGGTTGTTTGCATCCTTATACTCATCTGATAACCAAGTCATCAAATTAGCCAGTAAAGTATTAATTGTAGGTGCCGTCTATCAACTTAATGATGCCTTAGCATGTCTTACGGCTGGTATTTTGAGAGGTCAAGGTAGACAAAAGATTGGTGGATGGTTGAATTTAATCAGTTACTATCTTCTTGCTTTACCATTAGCTTTCTACTTGGCTTTTGCAGGAGATTTGAAATTACTTGGTTTATGGATGGGTATGTTAATTGCATTATTTATTTTGAGTATGTCCCAATTATATTTCGTCATTTCCAGTGATTGGGATGGTATCATCAAAGATTGTATCGATGAGAGTCTTTTAGATAATATGACTATTGATAGTCATTCTGTTGTTCCTAGTATGAGTAGTGGTCATTTAGGATAGGGTTTGGTATTAAGGAGCTGATGTTTCTTTTCTTTTCTTTGGCATTCTCCTATTTAGTATTCATTTAGTGTCCAATCATTAGTTTCAAATGATAGGTTCTCTGGTATCTTATAGACTTTAATATACTAAACCTTTAGACATTTTCTACTGGAACGCGCCCGATAAGGGAAGTCGCGTCTCTGAAAAATTAATTTTTTTTATTCACCTTAGGAAGAAGCGAACTTTTTAGAAATTATCAATGTCTTCCACAACTTCCACGGTATTACCTACCATTCAATTGGATATCAATTACCAAGATATCAAGGATGGTTTAGAAGATTTCATCAAGCATTTCAAGTCATCAGAAGAAACTGATATGGAAATCACTGAAGAAGAAAATCGTTTCTTAGGATTGAAATATATGTCAATTTTACAAAAAATTTCCAACAGGGATGTTTCAACAATTTACATTGACTTGAATGACTTGAAGAACTATGAAACTAATCAACAAATGATTGGTACAAGTCAAACCCAATTCAGAGGTAAATTAGTCGATCAAGTTTTAAATAATACTCATAGATATATTGAAATGTTCAGTGATATAATAGATAAGATTATGCCACCTCCAACCAAGGATATTTCTTACAAGGATGATGTCTTGGATGTTATCTTACATCAAAGGAATTTAAAAAATCAAAGAACTTTACAAGAAAATACTGAACAAATCAATGCCTTAAGAGATGGATTCTCTCAAGGGTCTAATAATTTTAACGCAAATGGTGATAATGAAGGTTTACAACAAGAATTAAATGAAGATTTATTCCCAGCCAAATTGACTAGACGTTATCACTTATACTTCAAACCTTTAATCAACAATAAACCTTTATCGGTTAGAGAAATTAAAGGTGGTCATGTTGGTAAATTCATCACGGTCAGAGGTATTGTAACTAGAGTTTCTGATGTTAAACCATCAGTATTGGTTAATGCCTATACTTGTGATAAATGTGGTTACGAAATCTTCCAAGAAGTTAATTCTAAGATTTTTACTCCGTTATCTGAATGTACCTCATCAGTTTGTAAGACTGATAATTTGAAAGGTCAATTATTCATGAGTACCAGAGCTTCCAAATTCTCTTCATTCCAAGAAGTTAAGATTCAAGAAATGGCTAATCAAGTTCCTGTTGGTCACATTCCACGTTCTTTAACAATTCACGTAAATGGAGATTTAGTTAGATCCTTAAATCCTGGTGATGTTGCTGATATTTCTGGTATTTTCATGCCATCCCCATATACTGGATTTAGAGCTTTGAAAGCTGGTTTATTAACTGAAACTTATTTAGAATCCCAACACATCCATCAACATAAAAAACAATATGAAAATTTGGAAATAACTCCTGAAATTGAAAACAAGATCAGAAATTTGTTCAATGAAGGTGATATCTATAATAAATTAGCCAAATCCATTGCACCTGAAATCTTTGGTCATTTGGATGTCAAGAAAATTTTATTGTTATTATTATGTGGGGGTGTTTCTAAAGAAATTGGAGATGGTTTAAAAATCAGAGGTGATATCAATGTTTGTCTTATGGGTGATCCAGGGGTAGCTAAATCACAATTGTTGAAAGCCATTGGAAAGATTGCTCCTCGTTCTATTTATACTACTGGTAGAGGTTCATCAGGGGTAGGTTTAACAGCTGCTGTCATGAGAGATACAATCACTGATGAAATGGTTTTGGAAGGAGGTGCCCTTGTATTAGCTGATAATGGTATCTGTTGTATTGATGAATTCGATAAGATGGATGAAAGTGATAGAACTGCTATTCATGAAGTTATGGAACAACAAACCATTTCTATCTCCAAAGCTGGTATCAATACCACTTTAAATGCCAGAACCTCAATTTTAGCAGCTGCCAATCCTTTATATGGTAGATATAATCCAAGATTATCGCCACACGAAAATATCAATTTACCTGCAGCTTTATTATCAAGATTTGATATCATGTACTTAATGTTAGATCAACCATCAAGAGAATCAGATGAAAAATTAGCTAGTCATGTTACTTATGTTCATATGCACAACAAGCAACCAGAAATTTCATTCGACCCATTAGATGCTTCAGTGATCAGACAATATATCTCAATTGCCAGAACTTATAGACCAGTGGTACCAAAAGAAGTGGGTGATTATGTCGTTCAAAGTTATATCAACTTAAGAAAAGAATCTCATAGAAATGAAGGATCCATTAAGAAATTCCAACATATCACTCCAAGAACTTTATTGGGTATATTAAGATTATCACAAGCTTTAGCCAGAATCAGATTTGACAATGTTGTCATCAATGAAGATGTGGATGAAGCTTTAAGATTGATTGAAGTTTCTAAAGCTTCCTTAAACACTGAAGAAGAAAAATTAAGAGAAGATGATAGTGCCACCACTAAAATCTATCAAATCATCAAAACTATGGCTACTAGTGAAGGTCAAATTAATAAGATCTTAATCATGAATGATTTACGTCAAAGAATCATTGCCAAAGGTTATACTGTTGAACAATTCATGGACTGTATTTATGAATATCAACACATCAATGTCTGGCAATTAATAGATGATGGTGACAAACTTATGTTTATTGATGACGGTGATGAAGATGCTGAAATGGAATTATAATGTATAGTATAATATTGAATGTATAAATAATTAACTTGTGGGGCTCTAATAAGGTTTCTTAAATTTCGCAACAGGTGGGTGCATCGAATCTCAAGACCCTACTTTTCAACCTTACTTTCCACTATGTCAAGTTTTAGAAGAAGACAAGAGAGGGATAATACCGATGACATAGAATTGCATGACGTTACCCACTCCTCGCGTCCTCGTGATATGGAATCCATAGTATCTGAAAATAGTGATCTTCTGCATCAAAATCAACCAATCCAAATCCATGATAATAATCAACATAACTTATCTTCAGACAATCAAAAGAAACCCAAGAATGGAAAACCATGGTATCTGTTCCTAGATCATTCAGCTCTAATACTTGAAAATAAAGGTTCAGTTGCCAGAGATCATGTATGTATTTCCAAGCCACAGTTGCAAATAATTCCTTATCAGACAATTATATGCGATAGAGTTGATATCGATACTAACCTTTTAGATGGCCAATGAACGAACATTCTTGGCTTGGACAAGAACTGGTAGCATATTTTTGACTCTAGCAGTGACATTTCTTCAATTTGTGCATTTATCCACTAAATCCAACACTGTTACTATAGGTAACATGGAATATGACTTGACAGAGATTACCAATAGAAATCTACCCCATTTTCAACGTTATGGAAGAGCAATAGTAATTTTAGGCATACTGTTGAGTATATCATGCGTGATGTTTGCTACCATGAGGTTCTTTCATACGCAAACATTATTAACAAGAGATCAATTCCCGGCAGGTAGGATTGCCATAGGATTTATAGTGGTGTTGAACATGGCAATGGTATTAACGTTACTTGTGTTTGAAATAAGGATTTCACAATAACTCATACTTCAATTCTTTCATCTTAATAGTCGTTTTATAGAAATATATTTGGTGTGTTCATTTTACCTCTTAGTTAAATTCTCAACGCGAACATTGGGCGAACTTTCAAACATGTCAGACTATAGTTCAAATACTGTTAATCAATTGAAGGAAATCTTGGAATCCAGAGGATTGCCAACCACTGGTAAAAAGGCTGACTTAGTTGAAAGATTAGTTGAAGCTGATAAATCTGGTGAAGTTGAAGAAGAATCTAAACCAGAAGAAACCACTGAGGCTACTGAAACTCCAGTGGAGGAACCTCAAGAAGCTACTGAAGAATCTGAAGAATCTGCACCAGTTGAAGCTGAAGAAACCAAACCAGAGCCACCTAAAAAAATGACTCCAGAAGAAAGAAAACAATTAGCTGTTGAATTATTGAATAAAAAAATTCAAAGAGCTGAAAAGTTTGGTGATGAAGCTTCAGCTGAAAACGCCAGAAAAGATTTATCAAGAGTTGAAAAATTTGGTGTCGAACCAGGTACTGCTTTAGCTAAAGAAATCGGTCTTGTTGATAATAGTTTCAATAATGGATTAAGAGATAAACCTTTCAGAAAATTCAAGAGAGGTGGTTTCAAACATCGTGGTGGAAGAGGTAATCACCGTGGAGTTTCCAAACCTAGATACAACAATCGTAGATGATCCAATTAAACGTACAATATGTTAAAAAGTTATGTAATTTTATAGTAAACTCAAAGAAAAAAGACATTCTATTCATTATGGGCATATATTCTCTCATTAAAAACACATCTATACAATTATTTGGTCAGGTTCACGGAAGTCGGTGTAGTCGCCAGTTTCCTCCTCTTTAGATACTGCCACACCGTGATTTCCTTTAATCCAAATGAAATATAAACTCACCAAAATAACAAGACCGAGAACGAAATTGTTAATGACCAGGTAATAGAGGAAGGAAGTATTCTCGATCATGAAGTCACTCATGTAGTATCCAATCAATGCTGGGTTGACATCTTTCAAGTCTTCCAGATACGATTTTCCTGCAGTGAATATCATAAACGCTGTTGACACAACACTTGCATAAATTGGCAATACGAAAATTACCAATAAAGATCTTCTAAATGATTTACGAAGTTGGTCGTTTTTTTCAATATAGTCTTCAACATTGGCATCATAAGGAGGGTACTCTTTTATGACCTTTATTGTCTTTATACCTAAAATCACCGATGAAACATAGGATACGAAGAATACCAAACCAGCGGCTGCATTCAAAGCCATATCAAATACATTGGGAGTTCCCGTTTGGTCTTCGGAAACTGAACCGTAAAGAACGGAAGGAGTTTTGCCTGAGAACAAGGAAGTCACTATTATGAGGAAAAACAATACCACACCAATAAATAATAAGGCAGTGGCGAATTTGGATCTAGATGCTGGCATTTGTCTAAAAAACTTTGTCTGTCTGTGATAGTATATTACTCCATAACCCATGCAAAACATGAGTAACAGATATTGAACATAAATTTGGAAGGCAATTTCTACAACTTGATAACCGAATGCAAGGAAAGACAAAAAGAACCCCTTCTTGGCAACATTGTTCATTACCAATCCTAACACGTTCTCTCCGAGTAAAATCAAAGTATATGGGGATATGATATAAAATACCAAAAACTTGGATATCACAGAAAGCCCATTTAAATTCTGATATTCACTTCCAGTAGTTTTCATCAAATGTTGGAATAAATACCAGTTAGTTGCTATAAGGATAATTCCTGTCAACCATCCGAATTTATACTGCAAATATGAACTAAACATCATGTAACCATAAGAATTTTTAGAAACAACTGAGTAATTGACTTCTTTAACTGAGTCCGGTGGAGCTATATAAACACAGTAGTAGCCAGATTCATCCACATCAAACTTCAATCCAGTTTTATCACCATTCAATGACAAGAAACCATTGTAAAAATGATCCCGATCTTGAATATTGAACTTTTCACCATTGGTCAATTCAAACTTCTTTTCTGAACTCAATTTGTTATATTCAGACATCAAAGGTATTTTCTTTGTATCCAACAAATCAGTCAAATGAATAATCATAGTAGGAATCTTTACATTATCTTCATCCCCCTTGGCTAACCTATAATGTTCAAGCTCAAGCTTTACAAACGCATTGCCCCCAGAATACTTCACAGGAACACAAATCGAACTAAAATCTTTGTTGATTCTTGGAGTCTCGTAGGTTGATAAGTCCAATCCCAACGCCAAAGGTATTAACAAAAGTACCAGTATAAGTAAATTCATATCTTATGATCTCTCCTTTTTTTAATTTGTCGCATCCGCACAGTTAAATATCAAAGCCTTGTGACCTGGAAAAAATTACTTTTCATGACCACCATATCTTAAGAAGGCCCTGGACTAGCTGATTAACTAAAGACAGGCTTGAATTTTTCTTTGCTATCAATTTTTGACGTAATTTTTTTTTTACCTTTTATTTTCTAATTAAAAATTTGGACAATTTTGCAAAAATCACAGTTCTTGAAATTCTGAAAAAATGTTTCGAATAAATACCGAAAAAATTCAAGATAGTGATAACGTGAAGCTCTCCCATACTATGATGAAACATCCACCAGACAAGAGATCATAGAGATAAGGAAGAATAAAGGGAAACATGGATCTAGAATCTATAAACATAAGCAAGCTAATGAGAAGAATTGAATATTAATATTTCATGAATCGTAAGGAGGAGGCGTTGGATTGGTAATTGGAGCTAATCCTAATTTTTATACAGACATCAAGTCTACTAAAGCCAAAGCTGCCTTAGTTTCATCTGAATCCAAATTATTTTGCCTTAAACTTTCGGCACCTATTGTAGCCCAATCCTCTTCGTCGGTATCCGACAAACTGTTCTCATGCAGCTTGTTCAATAATATATGTGAGTTGGATGGTGTTGCGACTGATGAAGGTATCGATGATGATAAAGTAGATCTGATATTAGATTCATTGAACGATGATTTACGACGATTATGAATCATATCACCATTACTGGGTGAATTACCGTAATTGTTTGAACTCCATGACGACAAAGGTGAACCTGAAATATTTTGCATAGCAATAGCTGGTGGTGGAGGTGGTGGAGAATTGAATGATAAATTTGAATTTTTTGCAGACGAGATAATATAATTATCCAAATTGTCCAAGGAATTCAATCTCGAACGATTAAAAATCTGCTTGTAGTTGGTATTTTTCACCACACTCGAACTGGAAGATTTTCTTCTTGAACCAGAATTGATATTATTCGGTGGAGGACTCAATTTCAATGGAACTCTATTAGCGAATTTGATTGGAGGAGATCTCTTTGACTCTAACTCGTGATCGAATTTGAACAAGTCATCGCTCCCACTGCTTTCCTCTTCACTAGAGCTTTCCTCAATGGCATCCTCAATAGCATCTTCCTCTATGTCATCGATATCGTCATCTGAATCCTCTTCTGAATCAGAAACGATTGCACTAGTGCTTAACTTTTCATTGGGTAATTTGACATTATGTAAATTTGATTTGTTGTTAGTAATAGATTCACGTCTATCTTTCTTTTTAGACCAACCTAATTTCAAATTTGGTTGTTTTCTTAAATCATTCACATTGATTTGCTTCTCTTCGTTACCTACATTACCAGGAGAACTACTCATTTTGGAATCCATTGTTGAATTATTATCAGGGTCAGTTCCTTCAGTAACAATGTAATCACTGTCGACTTTTCTAACAGCCCACTGACCCCAACCAATTTTTTCAAATACAACATTGTTTGCAGTGTCAGTCTGTTCCATTGCAGCCATAATTAATCTTCTTTGTTTAGATAATGATAATTGGTTGAAGCCTTGAACTTCTAAAGACAATTGGTTGGTAATATGACGAATTGGTAATGGACCCTTACGAATTAACAAATTAGCTAATCTTTCAGGTGTAATTTTCGAGGCGATTTGAATACCTTCGGGGGAAGATGTTGATAATAACTTTTTATCTTCCATTTTAATGATTTATAATTGGACTTTATGTGGTTTGACACCTAAATAATTTTAATTTTCACTTGAAAAACAATAAAATTTCACCTCTGATAGCAACAATTTTTTATATCAACAAATGAAATATCTTTTCTCGACAAATGCTCTGAATCCTTCGACCACCTGTTAAAATGAACAAAGTTTATTTGATACTTCGGACCTTTCAAAGATTAATTGCAAAAAAAAGTCTTAGCTTAAGATTAAACCAAAACGTGAAAAAAATCTGGGGGTGACTCAATTAAAGAAAATATTAATTATTTTCCAGTCAGTGCTTCAGAATGAATTGACAAACTTAACTATAATTTACTTGTAGTAGTAAGACTTTCTACTACTAATTGAACGTTCTTGAGGACTTTTAACTATTAAAATAATAATTTAGTGTGTAAATGTTGTTGTAACAAATGACTACGCGATTTTTCAAATGTTGAGATTTTTCCAGCTGGGAAAGACATACATTAATAAATCTGGTTACACTTCCTAAATTAGGAATTTGATGGAGATATTTTTTATATTCTAGAGGGTTTATGTCACCACTTACTATACACAAACTCTCAACGTCTTGATATTCTCTCGATAAATGAAGATGGGTTTTAGAGTTTAATATGCATATGAGGTTATCTGATTAATTGAGATAAGATTAGGAGAGATAACCACTCAATTAGTCAAAAATTAATTTGATTAGTGAACATGGCTAGTATGAGCTTAGAATTGTTGAGCTACTGTAGTCGATTAAATTGACCTTTTTTATACGGAAATTTGGGTCGGAGGGATACAATTGGACTGTGGGTAAGGGATTTATATTGTGAACAATGGAGAATGTCTCATTCGGTTATACCCTTTAATCTCGAACAATAAACCTCCGATCGACTTAGTGTAACACATCCCAAATGTACTTGACAACTATCTTATTGGGAGGAATGCATAAACGTTCAAACCGTTGGTGCAACCACAGTGTATGCAGTTCTTATCTACAAAAGGTAAAGATTAGGAATGTATGACTATAATTATTTGAAGCAATTCCATTATACTCTGGTCCAGATTGATTTCTTAGATCTTAATTTTTGGATCACATAGTAATAAACGACGACTTCTAACAATCGTCACTATATAGTAGAACCTATTGTTTGGCAACATTGGGTATAACCAGTCTGAAATCTGAACATGTTAGAGATCGGCAACTTTAATTTCGTAGTGTTTTGGACCAAACCTTATTGGAGGTCTAGGGTATTGCCTAGTCATCGGTCTTACGGTAATAGGTGGGAGGGAAATAGGGGGTCTCATATCAAAATCCCCTCGTGATATAATGGCATTTGGTAATCAAGGCATTTATAGTCATCTCAATCACATTGAATCAATATCAGACAGACACTAATGTCGGTGAAGTGATGCATACTCCCGGAGTCTTTGATTTAATCGAAAAGTCAAACCAAGAGATATTCAGTTCTTCTAAAATTCAGATTTTTTTTACACATGAATAATCTCTAAAACTATCTTTACACACAAATATCATTTAGAACCTCCAAGAATGGTTGTTTGATATCCCACAATAAGTCATTACTTTGGAATAGGTGATAATTCTCAGATCATTCAAGTACCTTAGTAATCTCATCTTCGCAAATTCTTCATGATGCTTAAAGCAAGGCCAGTGAAAAGATTCTATAGTTCATTTGATCAAGCTTCAATCTTGAGCAAGTATCCTATTGGACTCAATTACCATGGATTTAAGATCGAGGATGTCAGGCCCATCCCAGAATTTTCCTTGGTAGCTGTCAAATTAACTCATGCAAAAGGTGGCCAACATTTACATTTGCATACTGATAATGACAGGAATAATGTGTTTTCTATAGCCTTCAAGACAAACCCTCCTGATAAGACTGGTGTTCCTCATATTTTGGAACATACCACTTTATGTGGGTCTTACAAATACCCAGTTAGAGATCCATTTTTCAAAATGTTAAACAGATCGTTAAGTAATTTCATGAATGCTATGACTGGCCACGATTACACATTTTTCCCATTTGCAACCACGAACGGTAAAGATTTTGAAAATTTGTTGGACGTATACTTATCATCCACTTTGGAACCTTTATTGAAATATGAAGATTTTACTCAAGAAGGTTGGAGATTGGAAAATGAAGTTGTTGATGATATAAAATCCCCTTTGACTTTCAAGGGAGTTGTATACAATGAAATGAAGGGACAGTACTCAAATTCCGGCTACTACTATTATATCAAATTCCAAGAAGCTATATACAAGTCACTTAATAATTCAGGTGGAGATCCTCAAAAGATTACTGATTTAGAATACGAAGACTTAATTGATTTCCACCAATCAGCATATCATCCTTCTAATGCTAAAACTTTTACTTATGGTTCCTTACCTTTAGTTCATCATTTGGAGAAATTGAATGCCTATTATACTCGTTTCGGTATGAGAAAGAGTAAGAATATCATCAGACAACCAAATGTCAGTGCTTGGGACAAAGAGGTTATCATGGAAGGACCTGTTGATGTTATGGGTAACAAACCAATTGAAGAACAATACCAATCTTCTGTTACTTTCTACTTGGGAGATCCTTTGCAACCAAATTATCACTATGACATTTTTAAGTGGAAGGTTTTAAATTCTTTGTTATGTGATGGTCATAGCTCACCATTCTATCAAGAATTAATTGAAAAGAACTATGGTGAAGATTTCTCTGTTAATTCTGGATTAGATTCAACAACTGCTTTGTTATCATTTACCATTGGTTTGACTAGTTTGACACCTCAAAAAGTTGACGGATTGAACGCTAAGATTGATGATATCTTAACCCAAGTATTACCAAAATTCAGTGAAAACTCACCGGTTTTCCAAAAAAGAGTTGAAGCCATTTTGCACCAATTAGAATTAAGTTTCAAAAAACACAAACCAGACTTCGGTTTGGGTTTATTGAACTCTGTAGTTTCAACTTGGATCAATGATGTTGATCCACTCGAAACCTTACAAGTTGAAAAAATCTTGAACAGGTTCAAAAAAGATTATGAAGAACAAGGTCTCAAAATTTTCGAAGATATGATCGAAACTTTATTATTACCAGAAACCCCTAAATTCAAATTTACCATGAAACCTGATGAAAAATTCACTGAAAAATTAGTTGAGGAAGAAAACAGAAGATTATTGGCCAAGACTGAAAATTTGACAGATGAAGATAAACAAATTATCTTTGAAAGATCACAAAAACTTTTAGAGAAACAACAAACAGAAGAAGATGTCTCAGTATTGCCTACATTGTCAATTTATGATATTCCTCGTCAAGGAGAATTCCACAATTTGAAATTTAGTAAAATAAATGACAAAGTTTTACAAAAAAGAATTGTGGATACTAACGGTTTGATCTACTCGACCGCCAGTAAAGATTTGTCTTATTTACCACCTAAATACTATGTCTATATGCCATTGTTTATCTCATGTTTAACAAATTTAGCTGGTACTGAGAAAACTTCAATCATTGATTTGGAATCCAGAATTCAATCTACCACTGGTGGGATCAGCTTCTCATTAAGCAACAAGACAGATCCTTATGATATTTCAACTACCAAGTTGAAGTTCCTTGCTTCAGGAATGTCATTGTCCCAAAATTCATCCCACATTTATGAGTTGTGGCATGAAATTTTGACTAGTACCAAATTCACGGAAGAAGAAGAAGTTTTAGACAAGCTCACTACTTTGATTAAAAATTTGGGAAGTAATCAAATGGATTCTATTGCTGAAAGAGGTCATTCATATGCCAACGCTTATACAAACTCTCAATTAACATCATCCAAAAACATTCGAAACATGACCAGTGGTATGGAACAAGTGGATTTCATCATGAAACTTAACAAAGATTTAGAAGCAGGGGGTAAAGAATTTTTGAAGAAGGAGATCTTACCTGTCTTGCAAATTATTCAAAAATTGGTTGTAGAAGGTTCACTCAAAGAAGGATTTGAGTATAATTTGATAGGTGACAGTAAAACCATCAGTGAAAATGAATCGTTGATCCAAAAGTTCGACGATTCTTTCAAACCTGTTCTGTATCAAGATGAGTTAACTAGCTTCATCAACAATTTCAATGAATCTCCTGTAAATCAATCAAGAACATTATTCAATTTACCATTCCAAATAGGATACGCATCACTTGGAAAATTGGGAGCTTCCTACACTTCGAAAGATGGAGCTGCCTTACAAGTGTTGTCTCATTTGCTTACAACATCATATTTACACTCAGCAATTAGAGAATCGAATGGTGCATATGGGGGAGGTTTGAATTATGATGGATTAGGTGGAACTTTGAATTATTACTCATACAGAGATCCTAATGCCTTGAAGTCCGTTGAATCATTCAAGAAATCGTACAACGTTGCCTTGGAGAAAATTGAAAAAAATTGGGATTCTAAAGATTTACAAGAAGCTAAACTTTCAATCTTCCAAAGTATTGATGCTCCTTCCAACATCAACCAACAAGGGTTATCCAATTTCATTGAAGGAATCAGTGACGAAATGAGGCAAGAAAGAAGAGAAAGGTTTTTGGATGTCTCAAACGAAGATTTGAAGAACGTTACTGAAAAATACCTCTTAGGAGGCGATAAAGAAATTGTCACTATCATTGGTGATAATGCTAAAATATCTGTAGGTGAAGGATGGGATATAAAATCATATACCAATTAATTGAAATTACATAGACCTGTAAATAGTTTATTTATTAGATATGAAAATGTCTATATATATACAAGTGACGTTACAACATAAATCTTTAACTTTCTATGTTCCTTGAAAATTTCCCTTAAAAATGTGTGATTCTATTATCCTTATCAATAAAGAAGATCATACACGATGTCTCCTAAAATAATCTTTTGGAGGAGGTTCTTGAATTCTTCTCTTTTTACTTTCAGTGAATAAGCAATGTCTTTTGGCACGAGGATCATATAAAATTAAATTAAGTTTTCCAGTTTTTCTGGGTATTTGAAACCACTTTTCGTAACCAGTTTTGGCACCTGAAATCAACTTCACCATGGTGAAAGCATTCTTAACTTTAGCCATTATAACCTGTTCAAGTTCTGCGATTCTGAAAATTTTCATAAAGTTCTCAATTTTTTTCTAAGCTAGACTTCCCAATTAGGCATAGATGCTCTTCAGCGCACCCCATAGCTTGACCTCAAACGCAAAACCAACAACGCGGTGAAAAAATTCGACGCCAGATCAACTTAAAAATAGAATGAAAGTATTCAGTTATTTGATATTATCAACATTGATTTCTTGGGTTACTGCATTGAACTTAGATGTTTTAGCTAAAGCTAATCCTGACCCAATTTGTATCAGAGATTTCGCTCATGAAGATCAATTAGTTGTCATCAACATTAAAACTGATGGTAGAATAGGTGATGGTCAACAATTAAATGTTATTGTTGTTGATTCTCTTGGAAATGAACTTCGTAAGAAGAACGATATTGGTAAAGATACCAGAATCACTTTTAACAGTTTCCACAATGCTGCATTTGATGTTTGTTTTTCAAATTATTTACAAAATCAAGGTAGATATTCTCAAGTTTCAAGACAAATTGAATTAGATATTGAAAGTGGTGCAGCTGCCAGAGATTGGAATGCTATACAAGCTGCCGAAAAATTGAAACCTAATGAAGTTGAATTACGTAGAATTGAAGAAATGACTGCCGAAATCGTTAGTGAATTACAATATTTAAAAAGAAGAGAAGAAAGAATGAGAGATACTAATGAATCAACTAATTCAAGAGTTAAATATTTCTCAACTATTGTTATTATTTCATTAATCGGTTTAGGTGCATGGCAAATACAATACTTAAGACATTACTTTAAAGTTAAACATATCATTTAAAAAAGAAAACTTGTCTTTATATACATACATACCCAATAACTAAAAAAATTTTATTATGTGTCTATTGAATCTTTCAACTCCTCTGCTATCAACTCAAAATAAGCGGCCAGGTCTCGTCCAATGACTTGAGATTCCAAAAAATCAGTGAGTTTTTCACGGACCTTAACTTCGTGGCTAGCTTTACGCAATTTGAAAAGCAGCTCATATGCTTCATTAAGATCAACTTCAGTGTTTTGTTCGGATACAACAAAAGCTAAAGTCATGAATAGAAATTCAACACTGTGGATTGAACAATCTTCGTCCAAAGCTAGTTGAACCAACGATTTAAAGAATATCTCATTTATCCTTGAATCTATCTCTACCATTTTGTCGGCAATAAGCTTAATCAATCCATAGGTACTGTTATTTCCATCTATGTGACTGACAAAGTTCAAGGTTTGGTCAGAACTTATATCCTTCCTGGTAACGGAATCAGAAGAATAATATGTTGAAGCTCTGTACACAGTGAATAGAATTTTAGTCCTCAAACTCATAGAACCCCGTTGATCTCTATTTAAATCCCCCATCCGAGTGAAATATTTTTCATCGAGTAATTGTCTTTCACGGCCATAAACAGGATTTCTATTAACTCTCTCTCCTTCGACCAATCCGTACAAGCATATGTCCACAATGTCCTTGTGTCTATCTCCACCAGATTTATATCCGATCAACAAATATAAGAGATTCTTTTCTTTAGCCATCACCTTGTCCATTCTGAATTTTGGGGAATTGAATTTATCTTCACCAGAAGTTCGAGAAGGCTCAAGCTGATGCCTATAACGATTGATCAAAATTTCAAAATCCAAAATAAGGAAATCCAAACACCATTCGACGAACCGTTGGTAGTTAACATAAGATTCATGAAAACCATCTAAAGTGATATCTTTAGATATTTCTTCAATTTTTGATCTTTTGCAACACCAGAATGTCCATTCAATCAAATGCCACAACGAATACCCGTCATTCAATAAAGGATTAAGCTTATGAGTGATCAAATGGTCATCAAATATTTTGGTATTTTGGGTGGGTATCTCCTTTTTCCTACGTTTTCGACTTTTAGAATCACCAAACCTGTCCATCAACAATTGGGCATTCTTCATAGCACTAGTTGGCGAATTTTGCTCATTCTTCAAACTTGGTTGCTTAGTGATCGGCTTGAGCGTTATATCCTCTTCAGAATCAGATATCAATACAATCTCATGTTCACTTGAATCTTTCCTCTTGTGGGTTTTATTTCGTACCTTTTTTTTAGAACCATGCTGGGAAATCATTTCTTTGAAAATGAATCGTAATTGTTCGAATAGCTCCGAATCATCCAAGTTACCATTTCGTTCGAAGCATTGTTGTAAGTGTTGCAAATACCGAGATAGTATACGATGAGAACGATCTTTAAATGTTATCATTGAAGTGTATCCATGCACAACTTCTTGTTCCACGGCTAATTTGACAATCTCATGTTCGTGAGCTTCTTTTGACCAATTCAATTGGGGTAATCTGGTGGCAAGCGTTAATATAACGTGGAGTGAAATAGTTGAGGGAAAATATGCTTGATTTATTGTTTGTGAGCTATTTATATGGAATAAAAGAATATCCAAATCTTCTAGACTAGACAAGTTCCCACCATTCAACAAATCTAATCCACTGATATTGGGTACAGCCAACCGTAGTATTTCATTTTCTATATTGGTGTTATCTTCATCTATACTCATCAAGTAATTCCAGTGCGACAATACATATATTTACATTTAATCGAATTCTCCCAAATTTCCTAATATACAAGCGAAATCTTTGATGTTGATGTAAAGTCCGTTAGATGATTTTCCTAAATCAAAATTATGCATCGTACCCTCCTCATCTGTTTTACAAGAGCTTAACATATCAATAAGTAAGCCGTCATTCAATGATGAGGGATCGAGATTCAAAGATTGTTTGATCTTCTGCAATTCCGGCAACGATAGTTTAGCCAGAATGAAATTATCATCCAGTACGAACAACTTCCATGTTTCTTTGATTACATTGAAATTGTCTCGATACTTTAGTAACCTATTACTATATTTAATCAATTTATCTACGTCAATAATATCTATAATGTCATCATCATTAGTTATACTTCCTGTGATAGTGAAAGCCAACACCATCTGCAAAATGATATCCCTCTTTTGACTAGTGGACGCGTATAAAGACCCTTGCAATGCATAAAATGAATCTACACATTCAACTATGTCTGAGGTAAAGCATTTTGGAATTGATAATTGATTGAAGAATTTCTTCATTTGTTTGAGGTAGAAGTCACCCGATTCTTCTGTTATTATTGCATAAGCTTCCAATACTTCATCTTCGTATTTATCTGGGACTTCATCAAACTGTGATATTATGTTAGATCCGCCTTTCCTTTTCACCATAGTAAGAAGATTTCGCACAATATTAGATAGAGATTTCATGAAGTATCCAGCAGTAAAGACATCTCTAGTTGATGTTTCCAGTAAGTTTTCAACTCCTTTCAGGATATTATACAAGAAGGAAAGTGAACAACCTTCAGGAAGTTTCAAATTAAGGGGAATTGGTCATTTAATAGGTAATTCAATTGAAGAATCCAGGGCATTGGGAAAAGATAAGGTTGAGGTATTCTCTTCATCGGGGGGTAATGCCGGATTGGCTGCAGCTTACAGCAGCAGATACTATAATGTACCATGTACTGTTGTGTTACCAAACTTCGGGAAACCTTCTGTCATTGAGAAGTTAAAAGAGTATGGAGCTACCGTACATCTCAAGGGCGAACATTGGGGAGAAGCGGACGGATATTTAAGAAATGAAATCATTGGAAATTTGGACGAATCAACCGATGCTATTTATTGTCACCCATTTGATGATCCCCTTATTTGGGAAGGAAACAGTAAACTAATTGCAGAGATAGAACAACAATTAAGTGAATCAGAACTTTCAAAAGTTAAAGGAGTGATTTGTAGTGTTGGAGGTGGAGGATTATTCAATGGGGTAGTCAAAGGATTAAAAGATTCAAAAAATTTGAAGGAAGTTCCTGTTTTGGCAGTAGAAACAGACGGAGCTCCCAAATTTGATGAAGCTCTCAAACAGAACAAAGTGGTTACTCTTGATAATATCAAAACCTTAGCCACATCTTTAGCTTCTCCATACATCTCAGAACAGTCATTGCATAACTATCACAGTCATCCAGTATCCAATTGTGTAATTCCTGACTTACAATCTGTCAAAGGATGTGTTGACTATTTTGACACATTTGGGGAAGTGATTGAACCTGCGTGTGGGGCATCAACATCGATTTTGACCGAAGGTCTGAACAAGAAATTCTTGGACCATTTCGGGGAATTAAAACCTGAAGACATCATCATAGTGATAGTTTGTGGGGGCACTGTCACTACAAAAGAAGACTTAGAAGGATTTAGAAATTTAATATAGATATCTTATCATATGAAATAATGCGCACTGACCTCAATTTCTCTTTCCAGCCCACTTGATAGTTTAGAGACCTACCATTGAGAGTACTGTTAGGTGATTTGGATCAATTAAATATGAGTAATTGGCTACCTAAATGGAATTCACCCAAATCAGAGCCTTCTGAGCAGTTTGTGGCCAATCCAACATCATCAGAATCCGAGCAACCTCCAACTAAATCACCTGAAGGATCAGTAAGCAGAAGCTTTTCATCTACATTCACTCCTTCGACATGGATGAACTGGGGGAGAGCTAACAACGAACAATATCTACATGATAACGAACACGCAGTCAATGCTGATGATGACGAAGAGGATGATGACGAGGATGAAGATTACAATAATGATGATATTGATGATCAAATAAAAGATAGGAAAAAGAGTTCATCATCTTGGAAATTTTGGAATAGAGACTCTCCACCATTAGACAGTGATGGAGAGGGATCCAAAGGGGAGTCAAATTCTGGCGGAACTAATGACAACAATAATGATAAACCAAAAGATAAGAAACGAAAACTCAATAAAAAAGAAGATAAAGTAGACACAAAAGAGAAGGATAAAGAAGAAGAGAAGATGAGCCATATCAATAGGATCGTAAATTCTACACCATCATTCCCCAAACCAGACAAACTGGACGAAGAAGGGAACTCTAGAGATGATGCGGTCCTTTATAAACCTCATGACAATTCCAAGGAGTTTGATAAAATAAACACTCATAAGAACGAAAATTTGAAGGAAAATATCATTGTACCGGACTGGGATAACTGTTTGCCAATGCAGAATTCACTTACGGCTAAGAATAACATAACATCGACATTATTCGGAAACAATTCCACTTCCAATGAAGCCAGTGCTGCCAAACTAGATTTAACCAATTGGAAACAATTTTTGAGTCAACTTTCCACAAAATTAGGGTTCAGTTCTCAAACTTTGACCAGTGTGATGAACGAAGAAGATCACGAAGAAGATCATGAGAATTCTTCAGCTTCTAAAGATAAGGTTGAAAAAGAATTCAACCTTCTTTACGAGAGAACTTACAAGTTGTTTGGCAGATCATTGGCTAAGTTACCTCAGAATAAGAGAGCTTGTTTGCCTTCATATAACAAATACTATACCAGGGCGAAGAACGACGAAGAGACATATGTTTATGACCAACAAACTCAACTTGAAGAAGACGCTGAAGATCCAAACACTATTTCCATCACCAACGATCCTATGGGAAACCTTTTGATCAATCATCGTCCTAAATCTAACAATAGGTCTTCTAACCCTTTACTTAAGCAAGCAGATATAGTCAGTCAACGTAGTGGCCCATTAAAGAAAATCAAAAAGATTCTTGTTATTGGGGTTCATGGATTCTTTCCAACAAGAATGATAAGACCGCTTATCGGAGCTCCAAAAGGTACATCTTTGAAATTTGCCAACGAAGCGGAAAAGGCTGTAATCAGGTATTGTATTGAAAACGGATTGATCGAAGAACACAACTCAAATGATACCAGTATCCAAAAAATTGCTCTTGAAAAGGAAGGTAAAATTTTTGACAGAGTTTCATTCTTCACTGAAATATTACAAAAATGGCAAGAAGAATTGAATAATGCTGATTTCATATTTGTAGCTGCTCATTCACAAGGTTGTGTGGTATCAATCATCCTTTTAGCTCAATTGATCAAATTAGGTATCTTGAAAGATCCTTTATCAAAACGAATTGGTATTTTAGGAATGGCAGGTATCAATAATGGACCATTCTACGGTGTTGACCAATCATTCTTCATGAAAGCATATTCTGCCATCGAACATGACTCTTTGATGGAATTGTTTGAATTGACAAAATTCGCTAGCGAACAATCTTTGGTGTACAAAGAATCCATGCAAATAATTGTTAACTCCAATGTAAAAGTTTGTTTTATTGGTTCTATCAATGATCAGTTGGTACCATTGTATTCTGCTGTAGCATCGCACATATTCCACCCTAATATCTATAGGGCATGTTACATTGACCATTCATCGTCTACACCATTATTCATCCAAAAGTTGGTATCATTATGTTGTCAATTACAAAACATGGGATATTTCGATAACAATGTGTTGAAAGAATTAAGCACTGCTTTGGCGGGACCATTGACAGGAGGTGGACATTCTAAAATTTATAACGATGGTAAAGTATATGATCTAGGAGTTAAGTTTATCCTCGATACTGATGATATCATAATTCCTCCAACGGATTATGCCCAAAGCTACAAAGTCGATAAACCATTGACTTACACCATAAATAACCAACCAAAAGATGGGGTAGTAACTACAGGAGTTGGAGCTTATGGCGCATTTCCTATTACGGAAGCTGAGGAAATAATCAAGTTGCCTATAACTAACCAAGTTTATATTAAAGAATTTAACATCGGAAAAATCGGCACCAATCCTTTCATACTACCATGGTGTTTGAGAGGACTTCTTTTCAATATCGAAAAGAATTGGCCCAATAACAAGAAATTATTGAGTGTCAACAAAGGTAGCGATTTAGGAAAAACAGGATATGATGAAATTAATGAATTATATGAAACTTTCGACGCTTGGAAACCTGAAAGTAAAGTATTGAAAGATTTGAAGTTCAGACTTAATGGTCTTAGAGCGAGTAAGTTGTAAATAAATGAAACTCTCTGGTCTGTGCCCACCTAACCCTTAAAATGTCGCGAAGATGGAGTAAGTCGTTATATCACGATATTTTCAGTCTCGAGATTCTAAGGTAAGAAGTCAACTATTGACCTTCTGTTACATCGAGAATTTGTTTACCTTACCTACAATCATAACAATTGTATGAGCTCGAAGACGATGAGCAACATTGGTTTACAAAACAGTCCATCCAAAGGAACATCATCATCAGAAGTTCACAACGCGTCAACCACAGGTAGTGTTTCTAAATCCAAAGGTAAGGGAGAACCACCCACTCCAACCAAAGAAATCAGAGAATGGAACAGAGAAGAGACTCGTCTATTGAACTATTTACTCAATTATGATCTTACTTTGGATACCATCAAATTGAAGCTACCGAACGTCAACATCAAAGACATCATTGAAAAACTCAGTGCTGTAGGTGTTCCTTGGACAAGAGGTGAATATATATATATAGGGGAATGCATTTATGAGAAGAAATTAGCTAATTATCAAATGTTACCCTTAAGAAGTGCTGAAGATGTGGTTGAAAAGGTCAAAGTGTTGTCATCACTTTCCAAAGGATTGATCGGGGTTGAAGGCTGGACCAATGAAGAGAAAGCTACTCTTCTATTTCAATTACAATTTGATTTAACTACTAGTGGATTGTTTGAAGAATTTCCTGATAAACCACTTGACGAGGTTCTTAAATGTATATCAAATTTCGAACCGGATTGGACACCAGTTGAAATATTTTTCTTAAGGGTTGCCAAACATTCACTTTACGATAGTCAAAAAATCTTCAAAGAATTACCATTAAGATCAGAGACAGATATAGAGAAAATCATTAATCTGCTAAAACCGATTGATTTGAAAGTCGACCAAATTTTTATTGATTATCTCCTCCATATTGGATTCACCCGTGATAGGCTAAGACTTGAATTTCCAGGTATTCCTACGAGAGAATTGGTATCTTTCACTTTTGATGTTCACAAATTAAGACTCCCTGATACTGAAGTGAAGCTTCTACAAAAGTGTCTTAACGATAGAAAATCTGTTAACTATATCCATTCTTTGTTACCACATAGAAGTATTAAATATCTCGAGAATAAAATCATACTGATGAATCAAACCCATAGACGAACCATCTTCAAAAATGAAGTTGACAGATTGATTTACGAGTCACAATGGTTTGCTTCCGATAGATTTGGTACTAGATCGGGGAGTAGAACTCAAAGTTCGAGAAGGAAGAGGGCTGTTGAATTAGTGGATGAAAATTTTGTAGAACAGGAGAAGGAAATAACTTTTGAGGAATTCAGGGATAAGCTTGAAAGTCAACAACAGGCTAGAGAACGTAAAAAGAGAAGATCCGAAGAAAGAAAGAAATTGAAGGAACAACGTAGAATCGAAGCCTTGAATAGACCCAAGGTATCAAAAGTTTCTAGAGTTCCCAGAGGTGCAATTAATGCCAGATTCTGGAAATCTTTGAAGGAAGAAGCCGATTATTTTCAAAGTGTTACAGGTAATCGGAAAGTCATCACAGGCAAAGAGAAAAGACAACGATCACAAACCACCTTCTTTGTCCCTACCCATCATGAAAGACAAATGATGAAGAGAATTATCAAAAAGAAAACAGCCAAAGCTGAGGCTATGGATTCAAGTGATCTTGAGAAATCTGAAGAAGATTCCACTCTGGCAGAAACTGAAGAACACGAAGAAGGGGACGACGAAGAGGAAGAAGAGGAAGAAGAATTGATCAGTCCATATGATCCATTTGATATGATGATTGATACAGAATTACCAATGTTCGATAGACAGTTTTTTGTTGACGAAATTGTAAATGCTAAATCTTCAATTCCAAAAATCGAGTTCGTTGAAGATACAAATGATTTTGATAATTTAACAGATCCCAGAATCGAAAAGTGTGACACTTCTGTTACCAGTATCATCATTGAAAACCAGAAGAGATATAAAGACTTACCATCTTCGTTCCCCAAGATTTTCATTATCAACGCATTAGGTGATGAAGAATTGAATAGCTACAACAAAATCAGAATCAGAACTTTGTTATACCCTGAACGTTATGAAATGTTTATTTTGGGATTACCAAAAGGTGAAGAATTGAATCCAATTGTTGAAATTCAAAAGCTATTCCAAATTCATTGTTGTTTATATTTTTCCCATTCGCCTAAAATAAAAGAGATAGTCTATACAGATTATTGTTTAAAGCTAGACAAATCCATTGTTGATGATGATTTCATATCTTTTATGGAAGTGATTGATAGTTGGAATAGACTCATGCTTATCTTATCTCCCAATGACGTGCCCGAGGAATTGTTTAAGGAAGACATCAACCCTGAAGTTAGAGGATATCTTACCCCTGTCCCTGACGCTTTTATAGAACCTGGAAATACCGATATTGGATTAAAGCCCGAAACAGAAGAAGATACAGAGAAGTGGGCTGAAATTTTGAAGCTTGATGTTTTCTACAAAGAGATTGTCTTCTTCACTCCCCCAGAAAACTCGCCTTTCCCTGATACTCCCACTTCAGTTAATCTGAATTTTAGTTTATTATCGCAAACTCCAGAACCTGAAAACGAAGTACATGATGGCAAAGAGCCTTCATTAACACCCAAGGAGATACCTGCTTTGAATGTTGGGGAAAATCCAATGTTTCCAGCTACTGACTTACAAGATCTAGAGAAAGAACTGATTGGTGAATTTTCACGTCCCAAGGTTTATAGAGACAAGTTCTTTGAGTGTTTAAAATCCAAGAATACCATTTCAAGATATTGTATGCAACAATTTTTAGTCAGGGTTTATTCACGAGTAGTGTCAACTAGATCGTCTAAACTTAGAAAGTACAAGGCATTCACGGCGGAAGTTTATGGTGAATTGTTACCGTCGTTCATGAGTGAGGTTTTGACCAAGATCATGTTCAAACCAGGTCAAAGATTTTATGATTTAGGTTCAGGGGTAGGGAATACCACTTTCCAAGCGGCATTAGAGTTTGGGGCTGGATTTAGTGGAGGTTGTGAATTGATGGAACATGCATCTTATTTGACAGAAATTCAAGCTAATATACTCCAAAAGCAATTGAGAAGTTTCGGTATAAAAGAGTTAAATCTTGAGTTTGTTTTGAGTCAAAGTTTTGTCGATAATGAAAAAGTCAGAAACCAAATTCTCGATTGTGATGTCATAGTTGTTAACAATTATTTATTCGATATGAAACTTAATGTTGAAATTGGTAAACTTTTATATGGGCTCAAACCAGGGGCCAAACTTATCAGTTTGAAGAATTTCATCACTCCAAGATATAAATCAACTGGAGAGAAAACGTTATTTGATTATTTGAGTGTTGAAAGACATGAAATGAGTGACTTCCTCTCAGTTAGTTGGACAGCCAACAAAGTTCCTTATTTCATATCGACAGTTGAAGAGGAAATTCAACCTCAATATTTGTAAGATATGTTCAGTGTGTAAAAATAGAATGTAAATTATACTATACTACAAAAAATATTATGCTATAATCTTCTTTTTCTTCTTCTTCAAACCATCGTCCTCCGCCAATCTTTTACCATATGCATCACTTATACCTGGGGACTCGTTTTGAGTTGAAGGTTCGACGGATCCAGCTCTGGTGCTACTATTGGATCCAATATTAAATGTTTTCTTCTTCTTTTCTTCTTCCTTGGAAAGGGCCAGTAATAAAGTGGTAACCCTTTTACCTAATTCATTAGCAGTTCTTGATAAGATATACCAATCGAAACGGAACAAGTCACTTTTCATTACTTCTTCTTTGATCTTTTCCGATAAGTTTTCGGCGAAAATTCCATGTTTGTATACACAGAATAAGATGAATCTATCTTCCAATTTTGAATATAATCTCTTAGCATTATTAGGAGGATAATGAATAACAAAATCATTCAAAGGATCAGGTAAACTTCCCATACGAGAATTCAAAAGATCATTTTGTGATTTTAATTTATTCACTTGTTTCTCCATTTTTTCAATTTGTGAAATGAACTTTTCATATCCCTTAATGGATTTATAATTAGTCCAGAATGCTTTCAGATACTTTTCAACTTCTTCTGGAGTTTTGGTACCGATTTCTTCTGACAATTTATCATAAGATTCTCTTCCGAATTTGGCAGTAGCTTTGATAAAATTGGTAAAGTCACGCTTTGTCCAATTATGGAAAGATTTTGCTAATAACTCATCTTTCAATTGAACTTCTTCTTCAGATAAAGGAACAGCTTCTTTAAGTTTCTTTTGAGCAATGGCTTTCCTCTCTTCTCTAGATAAATCATTTTTGAATTCATCAGCAAGAAATTCTTCATCACTATCACCGAAATCTTTCAAGGTATACTTAAAACCAGTTTCCTTCTTATGCTGTAATTGTTCCCTTTCGAGTAAGTCCACCAATTGGTCAGGGAAGAACTGGAAATCCATTACATTATAGATCTTAGGAGCTTTAGGTCTACCACTAGGTATATAATTACCATCAACATTTGACGTTTTGAAAGCTGTTCTATAATAATTATCCACCATATAATTCTGTTCTTTCCTTTCTCTTTTAGAAGGATTTATCCAGCCAACACCTAAACCATTTTCTTCTTTCTTAGCAAAATTTTCACCATTCCATTCATAATTTGATGCTTGGAAGGTAAAATTTTGAATATCATCTAAACCTAATTTGTTGAACTTGGAATTCAAATTAGCTGTCTTTTCAGCTCCTTTTGCCAAAATTTCTTCAATATCCTCATCCAATAAATTTTGATTCTTTTCATTACCTGTGGATTTACTATCAAAAACATCCTTGGCTCCATGTTGAATCATTCCCAATAAATCATCTTTTGAATTCCCTACGGTATTATTTTGTAATTGTTGTCTTCCCATTTGAATGACTAATTGATCTAATCTTAATTTTTGTGCAGCTCTTTCTAAAACTTTCTCCTCAATAGCATTTTCAGTTACAAATCTATAGACTTTAACTTGTTTCTTTTGACCAATTCTATGAGCTCTATCCATAGCTTGTAAATCAGCTTGAGGATTCCAATCACTATCAAATAAAATAACTATATCAGCAGTTGTTAAATTAATACCTAAACCACCAGCTCTAGTGGTTAATAAAAATAAGAATTTTTCTGAATCAGGTGCATTATAATCATCAATAGCTTCAACTCTATCTTCATGAGAAGTAGAACCATCAATCCTACAATAAGTGTAATCTCTTAAATAACAATAATCTTCCATTATATCCAAAACTCTTGACATTTGAGAGAATATTAAAACTCTTGATCCTTCAGCTTTGAATTTTTTCAATAATTTATCTAAAACAATCATTTTACCTGAATTATAAACCAAATGTTCATCATTAGTATAAGGTGGACCAGGCTCAGCACCATCGAAAAGATATGGATGATTACAACATTTTCTTAATTGCATAACGATATTTAATAATCTTGTTTTACCTTCTCTTTTACCTATAGCTCCATTAACAGCATCAATATCTTTTTCCAATAATCTTCTATACCATTCACTTTGCATATTGGACATTTTGATATATAAATTGGTTTCTATCTTAGGTAATAAAGATTTTTCCACATCAGCTTTCACTCTTCTTAGAATGAAAGGACTTAAAATTTGATGTAGTTGAGCCACCACTTCATTTTGTTTCCTTTCTTTTGTTTCATCATCATCATCCTCATTAGTATTATTACTATCAAACCATTCATCAAACATTTCAGAATCTCCAAAAACATCAGGTAAAAGGAAATTTAATAATGCCCATAATTCATGTAAATTATTTTGTAAAGGAGTTCCAGTAATTAATAATCTATTACGAGAATAAAACAATCTAATGATTTGTGATAACGAACTGTCTTCATTCTTAATTCTATGAGCTTCATCAACTATGATATATTCCCATTTAACTTTTTTCAATTGAGATTTCTCTCTTATAATCATTTCAAAAGATGTAATTAAAACATCGAATTTTGCTGATAATATTCTATCTTGAATTATTTCATTTCTTTCATCTTTATTTCCTTGTAAAACTACCACATCAACGTCAGGAGTCCATTTAGCGAATTCTCTTCTCCAATTATCTAAAGTTGATTTAGGCACGATAACAATGAATGGACCATCGATTTGTTTAATATATCTTAAATAACCTAAAAATGATATCGTTTGTAAAGTTTTACCAAGACCCATTTCATCAGCTAAAATTCCACTTAATCTATTTTCATATAAAGAAATCAACCAATTAAGTCCATCAACTTGATATTCTCTTAATTTACCTTCTTGGACATAACTTGGAGATTCCGTTAATACCGTTGTTGTAGAATCTTCATCTCCGATATGTTCTTCTTCCATTAATAATTCAGCATCTTCTTCTTTTTCAGTTTTTCTTCTTCTAGTATTCTTTTTCTTTGATTTCTTATTATCAGTAAATGAATGTTCTTTATCAACTGATTGAATTAATTGTTTGAAATTCTTATCTTTTGAAGCATTTAAATCAATGAAATGACGGAATAAATGAGAATATCCTAATAAATAACGGAATCTTTTAGTAGAATCATCTACATCTTTCTTTTTTGCCGTTGCAGGATCTGTTGATAAGATAAATCTCTTCTTCCTATCATTTAAAGATTCCTTTTCAAATTTTAATTTCGTACTTGTCATAACGTTTCTACTGTAATAAATTAACTTGACAGCTTGTTTAAAAAAATTGAATCAAGATTGGATTATAAAAATCAACGTTTTAATGTCACAACAAAAGAAATCTATCAATGTCCCGATTTGGTATATCTGATATTGGAGTTAAGGAATTATTTGTAACGAAATAAATATTCAAGAATTCCCTGATGATTCACGATGATTATCACTGATAAAAAATTTAGTTAAGGTTGTTGTTTATAATGGTTTATCCTTAAAAATTTTCAACTGGGTAGGTTTATAAAATTCTCATTTATCGGTCAGGCAGGGTAACACCCATGAATTCCTTTTGCTGCGAAAATAGACGTGTAGAAAATAATGAGATTTATGAGTTTTTAAACTATTGAAGAAGATTATGGAACTGGGTCATTTTTCCACTATTTGAAAACCGTTAAAAAATGACGATATATTAGGGAGGTGATATTTATCTATCTAAGGTTAAGTTGGGGATAATGTTGGTGTTTTGCGTTATAATTACGAGATATTTAAGAGGTACCGGGCACTGAGATTTTTCTATATTAAGAAATAAACTACCCTCACCAAATACTATTATTTTCTACAATTGACCAATCTATAGGTTGTTTCCCTTGTTGTTGTAACCACTCATTACACGATTTAAAGCATTTCAGGGTGAAAAATCCTTTGGCTGCTGAAAATGGTGAAGGATGGAATGTCTTTATAACTAAGAAATTATCTTTATTGAGATCTTTGAAATTACTTAATGTATTTTGAGCCGGCATTCCCCATGCCATGACAACGAATCCTTGTTTTTCCAAATGGAAATTAATAGCTGTTTCAATAATTTTCTGTGTAAATGTTTCCCATCCATGCTTCGAATGACTATTTGGTTTATGAGCTTCAACTGTTAAACAAGTATTTAAAAGTAAAACCCCTCTTTCTGCCCATTTAGTTAAGTTACCACCACCACCTTTTGTCGAGTTGGGGATTTCAAATTTAGGATAATCGGTTTGAATGGTTTTATAGATATTTTTCAATGATGGTGGTGGTTTAGTAGGTTCTAATACCAGGAATGCTAATCCATGAGCTTGATTGAAATTATGATAAGGATCTTGACCTAAAACAAGACACTTGATTTCAGGTAATGGAGTATAATGGGACCATGAATAAATTTGATTTTTGGGTGGAAATACAGTTTTCAGTTGTTGAGCCTTTAAGAATTTCTTTAAATTCAAGAAATATGGTTTGGTTAATTCTTTATGAAGGAAAGTTAACCATGAAATATGTAAATTATTGATTTCCAAATCCAACAATTCCTTATGTTCTTCATTTAAAGATTCTAACCATTTGGTCTTATCAAATCCATTCTTTTTAGCAAATTCTTCATACGCGGTTCCATTACCATCATTATCTTTATTATCCTGGTCAATGTTCTCTTTATCACTATCGGAACCCTTAACGACCTTAATGTCAGTCTTCGGAACACTTTTGATATTATTTGACACTTTCTTAGAGACCTGAAAGAAATCAGTTATCTTCCTCTTCATGACGCGAATTTGTATATTTCTTAAAAAAACTTCGTGAAATGATAAGGATAGTAAGGATCCTTTCTTAATGCAATACTTGTAAGACAACTATAGAATATATAAAGTACAACACAATTGATTGTGATTAAAATTTGAATATGATCTTTCTGGAATTTACTACGTTCATGAGGTTTATAATTACCAAGGTAGATCAAGAAAAGGGTAGCTACACCCAAAAGAATATAATTAGCACTAACGATGACTATTTCAGTACCAAATTGATAATGATGACCTCCACTAATGAACATGATCCCTTTCTCATTTCTGGCGATGAAAGGAACTTTTTTAATCTTGGTGAATTGATAACCTGTAATTGAAGATAATATAGCACCAATAGCTATAATTCTCCAAGCCATAGGTTTCCCAAGATTAGTGACAATTTTGGGGCCCCTTCTCTTCAAGATTGTAATGGACAAGAAAGTCACCGAGAAGTATAAGATGAATTGTGTCAAAGGATCTTCATCTCTGACATAAATACTCTTATTCAATGTTTGAGATAATAATCTTGCTAATTCTAAAGCTTGATTTGCAACTGATCCTTTAGGTACTTTAAAAACAAAATGTTGTTCCTTAAGAATTGCTAAAGGTTCATATTGTTCTTTAGGATTAGGTGGAACTAACCAAACATGTGGGATACTTGCTAATTGGAGATCGTTGGCGATTTTTCGATTACCTTCATGAACAAGATCAATTTCAACAAAGAATAATTGGTGTAATTGTTTGTAATCCTTGAAATAATTCTTTGATACCCTTTTGATTCCATCCATGATACCTTTACATGGTACACAATTATGTTTGTCCAATGTTGATGTCAATATCACCAAAGTATAATAATCTCGGACACCTGTGAAAAGATCTAAATTCCCATCTTCAATCCGTATTATGAAATCTTCTGATTGACTAGATACTTCGGTTAGCGTCAAAGCTTCCAAGGAATTATATGCCCATACTTGTAATGACCAAAGAAGGAAAAGCCAACCACCAGGTCTCATTGACGATGTTAGAAATTGAATTGAGAAGACTCCGCGCATTTTCTATTATTACTCTATAAATTACGATCATGATCGTTCTTTTCATCTTGATTGATGATTAAGAACCCAATGGTGACGATAGTAGCACCTGTAGCATAAATCCAATTGAACTTAAATTGTTTAATGATCCAATCTCCAACCATAGCCAAAGGAATGGTTAATGATAATCCCACTGTAACAGTTAAAGGACTAGTCAAGATAACTGCCTTACACCAACAGAAATCACTAACAAAAGTGATTAACATATTGATCAATAATAATGTTAAAGTATGACGATCTGTAGGTAAAGCGAATTCTTCAATACCAGTGAAATGTAAGATGATGATTATTGGCCATAAAAGGAAAAGACAAAATAAACCGACAAATGCAAAGAACAAATGGGCATTCAAGTTTCTTTCTACATGGGAGTTCTTAATAATGGTCTTAGCTTTTAATAAAATCGTGTAAATCCCATAAATTAAAGCTCCTGAAAGTGCTAACATATTTCCAATGAAAACCATCAATGTTGAATTGGTAGGATTCGAAGTGGCAGAATCTTCATTAGTAACTATCAAAACCCCAGTAAAACATAGTATTATTCCATAAATTTTACTCTTATTAATTCTTTCCACAGAATATATAAATCCTACAATCAAGGTGAAAAATGATGAAGTACTTGATAAAATCGTTTGTGATGCCACTGAAGTATATGATAATGATGAATTAGTGACTAAATTGGCAGAGAACCATAATGCAACGAATGTTAATGATAATTTGATAGTTTCTAAAATCCCTATATCTAAATTCTTATTTGATTCTAAAGTTTCTCCTTCCACTATCTCCGTATGATTCATTAAAGGTGAAGATGCAGTATCGGTTTGTTCGACATTTTCATCACTATCATTAGATCCGTAGGATGCCGCTTCTATATCGATCCGTTTTTCATTTAATTCTTTCCTTACTATGGATATAAATTGCTTGATACTGAGTTTTTCAAACTTCAAATACGGTATTATATAAAAACTGAAACATGCCGTATTCAAATATGTTATCAAGAAAGGTTTCCGGTAGATATCACTTTCAAAAAGATCACTTACTAAGAATGAAGACATTACCCAAAAGATAACTACCGAAGCTAAATTGAAAAGTCCCAACCCCCATTTTTGTGCATTAGTTAATTCATTATCCTTCTTAAATATAATTGAATGGTTCCACATTCGTTTAAACCACAGAATCATCGTTATTATTAGTTATTCTATTTAAGGAGGGCCGTACGAGATTTTTGAGACCTAAAAAAAAAATTATAAATACCAGAGTCATATCACGTGACAAAGTTTCCTTATCGTCAAAGATGAAATCTCGAAATCTTCTCAACATAAACCCTGTTTGAAATTCAACTCCATTTTTGTTTCAAGGGGTCACCATGTCTGATACTATTGATGATGACGAGTCTTTGATAGCTCATGAATATACACCATTGAATAGTTTCCGAAGACAACTGGTTTTGGATGCTCCTATTGGTTCATTCAAAGGTCCTAACTCGTTACATAATTTTGCAAGTTCATTCACAAGAGCTCAATCCTATCAAGCAAGTAAATTGGACAGTAAAATTCATAAGAAGAGATCATTCTTTCAACAACATGACGACGGAGAAACCGATGAAACTTTCGACCCAGAATTAATGATCCCTTCAATGAGAGGTGAAAGATTAAGTACTGTAGTTCATGATATGAATCTTTTAAGAAATAACTTATTCAGTTATGATGGTCATTCTTATAATTCTCCAGGTAATGGAAGTGGTACATCTCCATATAATAATGACGTGTTTTATCAAGATGATATAATCAATGCATTGAATAGTTCTAAATCTAGAACTAATTCCACAGCTACTTCATACCAAGGAATTCCTATACCCAAAAGAAGAGTTATCCCAGCACCTTCATTTTCATCAATTCGAAGTTCTATTTCTAATATCACCACTGCTGATTATCTTAATACTAAAAAAATCGAAGATAAAGATGGTAATGTGGTTACAGTTTTAGAAGGTCAAAGTACAGCTCCTCAAACAATTTTCAATTCTATTAATGTCCTTATTGGTGTAGGGTTATTAGCCTTACCAGTAGGTTTCTTAAAAGCTGGTTGGATCATCGGTGTACCATTATTATTGGGATGTGGATTTGCAACTTATTGGTCAGCCACCTTATTATCCAAATCTATGGATACTGATAAAACTTTAATGACTTATGCTGATTTAGGTTATGCTTCATATGGATCTATGGCAAAATTATTGATTTCTTTGATCTTTTCCATTGATTTAATTGGTGCTGGAGTTTCATTAATTGTTTTATTCTCCGATTCACTTTATGCATTATTGGGAGACGATGAAAACTGGACGAAACCCAAATTCAAAATCTTAAGTTTCATCGTATTAACTCCTTTTACTTTCATGCCATTACCTATTCTTTCAATTTTTTCATTATTTGGTATTATATCTACCATTTCCATAACTATATTAGTATTAGTATGTGGGTTATTGAAAGCTGATTCACCTGGATCTTTGATAGATGTCATGCCAACAAAAATTTGGCCAGATAACTACACAGACTTATTACTTGCTATAGGTATTTTAATGGCTCCTTTTGGTGGTCATGCTATCTTTCCCAATTTAAAGAGTGATATGAGACATCCATACAAATTCACTCAAACTTTGAAAACCACCTATTCAATTACTTTGTTAACTGATTTTTCTATGGGGGTTTTAGGGTTCTTGATGTTTGGAATGTATTGTAAAGATGAAATCACTAATAATATCTTATTCACTAAAGGTTACCCTGATTGGATTTATCCTTTAATCTCAGGACTCATTTGTCTTGTACCCATTGCAAAGACTCCTTTGAATGCTAAACCAATTATTGCAACTTTAGATTCTATGTTACATACAAACACAGAATCATCCCATTGGTTCAAAGCATTAATCAAGAACCTCGGGAAATTCATCACCAGAGTGGGTGTTAACGCCATTTTCGTTTACTTGGCCATTGTGTTCCCTGATTTCGATAAAATTATTGGTATGTTAGGGGCATCTATTTGTTTCTTAGTATGTATCATATTACCTTGTTGTTTTTATTTGAAATTAGTGAAAACTTCAGGATTCGAAAGATTCATGGTCCTTCTGGCAGTTTTTGTATCAACATTCTTAGCTGTATTGGGGACCTGGGCCGTTATTGTATTCTAAAAAAGCCTTTTCTTATACTTTCCACTACATAGAATAAATGTCTCTCCGCGATCTAAAATTCACCGCGAACAGGATAATCATCATGGGTTTTAACCTTCTTGCTTTGTTCTTTCTATTGGTGATAGCGACCTCAGCTACCACCACCACACCGGTGATAGAACCCACTCCGTCCACCATCGTGGATATTCTTTCATCAAATGTGGAATTTTCTTACTTTTTGAGGATCTTACAGAAAAATGGTTTGATACCTATAATAAACCAACTACAAAACATAACATTATTAGCCCCTGTGAATCTGGCTTTCACTAACAGTCAGCTTGAGATTACTAATGATCATGACGAACTCATGAGGTATGTATTAAACCAGAAGTTTCGTGTGGGTTGGATGGACGAAAAATCAGCCGTGTTTGAATCTTTATACACAATTAAAGGCAAACCATATCCAGTTATAATATCCCCAAACTTCGAGGATGAAGTATTTGAGGTTGACCACAGAGCTACTATTGTGGAACCAGATATCTATGCCAAACATCAATGGTCATTTATTCAAGGAATCGATGCACAATTACCTTTGAAACCCAGTATGTGTGATATTCTTTTAGGTAAGACCAATACTACCGATATCACATTCATACAACTGTTGTTTCAGCTGTTATTTCATCAATCCAAAGCTTCCTTAATACCTCAGAGTAAGAAAAAACATCATACCAAACCACCTAAGCTTCCTTTAAGTTGTGAGGAATATCTTAACACCACATCCACCATCTTCATTCCTGATGATGAAACGGTATTTAATTCCATGTCCAACATGACAAGAAGATACTATTCTGCATTATATCATACTATCAATGGTAACAGGTTCACATCCACTGATAAATCCATCCTCGAGATCAAACACGATATTGTTAATTTACTTGATAATTTGATATTTCCTGAATACATTTCCCCTTCAAACACCACCAAACATCATTATAAGAGTAAGAGTGGTCTTGAATTTAAGCTAGCAGGTCATTTCAATGAATTATCCGTTAATAGTAAAGTCAATTCCTCACATATGGTTTCAGCCAATGACGGAGGAATTTATGTTTTTGGCAACAAAGATTTTTTCAATCATTTGAATATTCCTTTGGTTGATATGATCCCTAGGAAATCACTATATGCATTACATTATTCTAATCTTGTCAACGAGTTGGAATTTCGTTCCTTAGAATATTTGATTGATGGCTCATCTTCTAATCAAACAATTCTTCTAAGTTTCGATCAAAGGGATGATGTCGAAGACAATGAAGCTTACGTATATGAAAAAGATATGTCTATCACTGGATTCAGCTCAAAACAATCATTGATGTATCAGTTCATTGATGAACGGATCAATATTACAAACAATATTGGTAATGGAACTTTTTATAAACTTGCAGATACCTGTTTATGTTCGGAGAAAAAAATCAATGGATGTTTCAAGATCAAATTATCGTCGTCAAATTATCCTCTAGAGTCAAGAGTCAACGATGATATTAAAATCAAATCTGATGCTCTTGCTGTGGGTAACGATAGTATAGCTTATATTGTCGACAAGTCTATTGATACCCCCAGTAATTTGAAGCATTCTTTAGCTGATTTGTTATCATCTGGAGCTATACAAAGGCATTTGGAACATATCAAAATTGATCAGAAAGAATGCTTGAAAACCATTCAATATCTTAATGACTTTGACTTACTTGCTTTGAAAGAAAATAAGTTGGGTTATTCTGCATTTTTGCCATGTGGTAAACCTTTCAATGATGATGTAGGGTTGAAAACCGTGGGAAATTGGGAAAGTCTAGGACTAGTTTTGAATTACTTAGAAAAAAATCCTAAAGTCTTCCATAATCTTTTAAAGGGAATATTTGTTGAAGGAACGATTTATTCGGATTTTTCATTATCTGAAGACGAAGATGGTCATTTTCAAACATTGAGAGGAGATAACGTCATAATAAAAGAAGGTCCCATGGATGATAAGTATAATCATTTCGTGAAGATCAACGATACCGTGGTATCTTTACCTTTAAATTCCGACATTTTATTCAATCAAGGTGTTATTCATATTGTAAACAAGTTGCTTTTACCAGCTGATTTCGAAGTTTCATTCATTGACTTGATAAAATCCACTGAAGATGATGGTTTGAGTTTCTTATCATTAATCGAGAAATTCCCCTTATTGGAAGATTTCCTCTTCAACTCCAATAATTATTCCTTATTAGTACCCACGCCAGAATCCATGAGTCTTTACAATATCACCACATCAATGGAGAATCTTTGGGAATTCATGGAAATGCATATAATCCCCAATGAAGAGTTACCTAAATTAATCAATTGTATGGAAGATCAAGATAATGAAAGTTTGAATAAAACAAGTACTGGCTACTTAATTGGATCCAACCATACAAATTTGAAATTCTCTTGTAAGAAGAACAAGAATGGTAGAGTTATTTTCGATGTTACTGATAATTCAGGTAGTAAATTATCTCATAAAATCAAGGTTTTATCTCATGGATGTGTATCATTTGCCGAAGATTCTCCTTGTGTGTTTTTGATCGATAGACCAATCAACCCCTCTTGGTTAGATAGAGGGTTCCTCCATGTTCACTTAGGTTTCGTCAGTGTGGGAATTGGTGTCATTCTTGGACTTATATTGTTCTCTTTCTTGATCTTCCTCATAATGTTTTGTCTTGGTGGATCCAATGACAAACTTAAAGTTCCACCCAATCCCTTTGACGTTGAAGCTCCTGAAAGTTTCATGGATATTGGTCTGAGTGATCATGGTCCAAGTAATTGGGATAGAGGTTATGAGACCGATGATGAAAATGCTCCTTTCATGGCTCAAAATGGTTATGGTACTATCGAAAGAGGTCCGCCCAAACCTATGTCCATTAAACAAAAGGGTAATCTCCATAGATCTAGGAATTTACCTGTCTAATTATTTAATTTAATACATTTTTTCACTTCTTATAAACTTCGGTAAACCATGCGCGATTGCAAAAAAAAAAACCATGTCAGAGTCTCGAGAAGCTGTAGAAGCTTACAAACAACGGCTAAAGGATATCGAACAACAGACTACGGAGTTGCAAGAACTGTTTAGTGCTGACCAGTCAATGGTAGATGCTGAACAGGAACAAGAAAAGCAGGATATAGACAGTAGGTCGATCTATGTGGGTAATGTTGATTATGCTACTCTTCCTGTAGAACTACAACAACACTTTGTTAGTGCAGGTGAAATCAATCGAGTCACAATTATGAAAGATAAAAAGACAGGAAACCCCAAAGGGTTTGCTTACATTGAATTTGAACAAATCGATTCAGTGGATAGAGCCATTGCAACTTTAGATGGAAGCACTTTCAGGGATCGAGAATTGAAGGTGGCAGCGAAAAGAACAAATATACCTGGATTAAGTTCTCGAGGAAGAGGTTCCAGAGGTCGTGGTGTAACAAGGAGTCGTGGAAGGGCTCGAGGTAGAGCCGGATTTAGAGGTTCATTCAGAGGAAAAGGAGGGTTCAATCCTTATTAATAAATAAAATAAATAGAATTTTAGATTCCAGCATTAGAATCTTCGACAAATTGAGCAACTCGATCTTTACCGTGGGATTTCAATCCTGTTATGACCCCTTTAACATCTTCGGATTTCATCTTCTGTTCGAATTTAAACTTACCTTCAGTTTTGACAATCTCAATCTCTAAACCTGTAATGGCCTTGGATAATAATTTATAGTAATTTTCCGGAGTTTCGTCCACAGTCCATTTCTTCCCGTTAATGGTTGGTTCATTTTCATCTGCCAAAGTCAGATGTTGAGCACGAAGGAATTCAGGTGAATCAATGATTTGAGATTTTCCATAGATATGAACGCTAGCAAAATCCCAAGTTGGCACCACTTTATGAGTTTCTTGCTTGGTAGCATAGTAAGCAGGTGTAATATAAGAATCATGGGAAGTGAATACTACCAATACATTGTCATTATTGTCCAATGAAGGTAATTGATGATTTTTCTTAGCTATGTGAGCTTGTAAATACTTTTTACCATCTCTTTCTATCAAGTTAAAGGGGATATGATTGGCTATGAGTTCATTATTTGAGGTGATTAATGTTGCAAGGGGATAATTCTCAATGATGGATTTCTGTAACTCCCAATCAGAAGCTTGATATTTGTCAGGAATATACATAATTGATTCAAGTGGGAATAAGGTCTTCTTATCAGTTCGCGATAGGCGGGAACTACCTCTTAGGGCAAAGTTAAGTTATGACTGTTTTAGGAAGTTGGGTACGGTTGGGTCAATTTAAAGTTACGGTGGCTGTAGTCAGATCGATATGGCTAGTGGGGTATTTGGGAGATGGATAGATAAGGATTTGAAGGAGAGTGTGGCAGATATGGATAGATGAGAGTTTAAGGATAGTGTAGCCGTTCCATTATGATTTTACATAGATGTGATAATGGTGTAAATCCTTGTTTATATCTCAAGGTTCTTATCAAAGAGACTCTCGTTTCCAGGTTCTGCATGGTTCCTGCCCATATGTTGTCTCCCCAAGTTCACCTTCAAAACCCCCAACCTCAAACTCTCACAGAAATTCTCACATCTCAAAATGGATCAGATCTATAGCGATTATTGTTCCAACCAACTTAACGAACAATTATCTATCCTAAAGGATTTCGAGCATGACTTACAACTCGTACCGTGTCCACAATCTAATGATGCCGTTTTGAATGAATTCATCAAGTTGAAATACCAAGATATCCATTCTGATTATTTGTTACTTAACCTGATAAATCAGAACAAAATCATAGAATTGATCAACAAGAAATTAACCCTTGTCAACTCAGCACCTGATAACATGAAAATTGAATTGATAGAGAAGATCGTAGAATTACTGGTAATACTGAAATATGATTTTAGAAAGGCAGAGATCTTGAAGTTTATTCACAAGTTGAAGCAATCTTTCAACATACATTTCCAAGATGAGTTATTTCTGAAGTTATTGAATAAAGATTTCATCCATATAAACGAATTCGAGTCATTCTTGGCTGCAGTGAAAACAAAATGGATATTGAAACTACCAAAATCAAAACTCATTGAAAATTTAATTCAAACCAATTTGTCTGT
Organism: Yamadazyma jaroonii; assembly: GCA_943733655.1. NCBI lineage: Eukaryota > Fungi > Ascomycota > Pichiomycetes > Serinales > Debaryomycetaceae > Yamadazyma > Yamadazyma jaroonii. Next base: position 52,463 of record CALSDN010000005.1, read on the forward strand.
ACTACCCTTATCTTACAAATCCATAAAACTTCAGAATATAAATCGATTATTCGGTGTAGAAGTAGACGAGTCAATCATATCCAAGATGATAAGTGACGACAATTTAAATGGAAAGATCAATCAATTGAATCAATGTTTGGTATTTGACGATTTCCAATTAGAGAATAACATTTTCGATATAATAGAAGAATTGAGTGTTTATTAAACTATTTATAATAATCAGTCCAATACTTTCTAATGTGAGTTTTAGCACCTAATTCATTGATCTTCTGGACTTCTTCATCAGTCAATTTGAAATCGAGATCTAAATATTCTTTCATTCTATCGACTTTATTGGTGGTAGTGACTGGTAAAACACCTTGATCGAAAACCCAACGTAAATTGATTTGACCAACAGATTTACCATATTTTTCACTCAATTTAGTTAAATATTCAGTCAATTCAGGGTTAACATCTTGTTGAATAACAGGAGTTTGTGAAGAATAAGCTTCAACAAGGATATTGGATTTTTGACAATATTCAACAATTCCTGGGGTTTGAGCTTGTAAGAAAGGAGAGAATTCAATTTGGTTGGCTTCAACACCATCGATCTTTTCAAGATCCTTGACAGCGAAATTTGAAACACCGATATGTTTGGCCAAACCTTCTTTCTTTAAGGTCTTACATTCATCCCATGTTGATTCGATAGTTAAATGGTCAGCAACAAAAGGAGAATGAATTAAATATAAATCAACATATTCCAAACCAAGATAAGCTAAAGTCTCTTTCAAGTGCTTTAAAGGAGTGTGATCAGTATCTTTGACAGATGGATTGAATTTATCAGTAATAAATAACTTTTCTCTTGGGACAAGTTTCAAAATCTCTGGTAAAGCAGCTTTGAATTCAGCATAGTTACCATAAACTTCAGCTAAATCAATGTGAGTAAAACCAGTCTTAACAGCTTCAATTAAACTATCAGTGATTTCAGTATTAAGTTCATCTGACTTCTTAAACCATTTAGTACCTAATCCATAACCAATTGGAAGAGTATCTTCACCAATCTTAAACATTTTGATAATATAGGGGGTTGAGATTCGTACTTGAATTTATACTGAGGAAATTCACCGGTCCGATAATGCGCACGTCAAGGAAAGGTGTGGAATCATAGATAAGCAACTGTGATTAGTAATACCGTGTGAGTTGTGGATTTGAAAGGTTTTCGCTTATGATGATTAAGCAATGGAAACGATGGCTCTGGACACCACTAAATGTAAGGAATGGTTCAACTGTTGGTCCTCATTTCATGCATATTTCCGAGAGTAGCCGCATAATATAGTTTCAATATGATACTTATGCTATTATGGAATCTGCAGCCAATGTACAACAGACTAAAGTCCTAGGAAGCTGAATATGTGAACTCATCTTCGATCGTCCAAAGTCCAAAAGTATCGGATCTATAGCCATATAAACCTTTTCAACTACAAGAGATCATGGATTTAAGCGGAAGTATTTATACACTCAACTTTGATGAGTATAAAACGACGTAATGAGAACTTTAGAGAACAAGTGAAACTCTTTTTTCATTAATCATTAATAATAACCACTACCTAATTGTAATAAACTCTTTGCCACATTCAAAGAATTTGGTGTGAAATCCTTAAGTGGAGATTTGGATAATTTTAAAGGAGTCTTTAAAATCTTGTTGATTGGTGGTAACTCTTCCTTTAAACTAGTATTATTTACATTTGAATTGAAACTATTGAATGATGTGGAGTTAAATGACGTAGTGAAAGAATTAGTTGGTATTAAAGGTAAATTCTTCGATACAGAATTTAATGAATTATTATAAAATTGGGAATCTTTCTTTATGGAAAATAACTTCAAATTCTTTGGTTTGGAAATCTTTCCCAAGTTGATATTGATAGAATTACTGAAATTTTTGGATCTTAATGGTGATGATTTTAATGGTAATCTTTTCATTCTATTCAAATTCTTAGAATGTAAGATTTTTAAATTCTTAGATGATAAGGGTGTAATGATTAATTTGGTTGATGAATTAAGGGAATTAAGGGAATTGACATTGACATCTTTGTTTAACTTGTAATAAGCATCTTTTAATTTGAATTTTAATTTGTTAGCATAAATATCAATTTCTTCAGTCATGATCTATTAAATGAGTGTGTATAATGCCAAAAGGAAGGTAATGCTTTGAATGTAGAAGGATGTTGAATAAGTTTCCAACTTTTAAATGCTATGAAATAGATGCTTTCTTGATTGTGGGAAGTTTGTCTTCATATATAAACAACACGTCGTAGTAAATATTTTGTATTCGTATTGTTTTTATGCACGATTCTTAAATTTTAAAATCAACAAAGCTTCCAAAATGAGTATCATTACTTTTTTGAGTAAGCTAAATATTTACGTCCGAGAATTCGGTTGTTTGCCGATCCAACGTCTGACAGATATTGGAGATATAATTGAAGGGAAGGTATAGTAGAGATGATGAATTTCAACTTGTGGAAGCTCGATAGTTTCAGATTTCGAAACCTGGAGTGGCCAAACATACACGAGATTTAAAGATAGGAGAATTTTATTTAAGGTAAGATCTAAATATCAACATGAAGTACTTTCCTTTTTGAAACATCATCAAAATACCGTGTCGCCGTTTAGTTTCGCGTCTATGTTTAGATTTTCCTGGTGCACCAGTTGTTGGGGTGTTTGACTCATTATCTTATCTGACAGGAATGTTGGCCAACTGTATCATCGTGGTGTTGTCTCGGTCGGATACGAAAAGACCAACCATCATTAATATAGTTGATTATACCCTTGGACATAAGTTTTCCAATAATAATAACAACGCGACAATTTTACGAGAGCGTTGGGTCACGTGACCGTAAGGTTTGACAAAACTCCTGAGACCATAACACCAAGGAGATACGCACCATGATTAAATCTTTAGATCCGTGTCACGTGATGTAGATAATGAAATCCGTTTTATTTAAATCAATGATGTTGCAAACGGACAAAAAAAACTCATCAATGAGAGTGGTAATTTTAGGATCAACCGGTTTTGCTGGAGGAGAAATCTTGAAGAAGTTAATTGATAATGCTGCTGTTGAATCTATCACCACTATAACAAGATCTAAAGTTGAAATTGACAATGAAAAGATCCAGCAGGTTGTTATGCCTTTAGATCAATGGTTTAGCGATGCCAACAATTTCAAAGATATTGATGTAGCTATTAGTTCTTTCGGAACGACTAGAGCTGGTGCTGGAGGTCTTGAAAACTTTAAGAAGATTGATTATGGTACCAATCTTGAATTTGCTAAAATGTGTAAGGAACAATCAATCCCCAAATTCATTTTGGTAAGTACTGCAATGGCAAGTCCCAATTCCATGTTGCCGTATCTCAGAATCAAAGGTGAATTAGAAAGAGATATTAGAGCTTTGAACATTCCCAACATGTTTTTCTTAAGACCCGGTGGGATTCAAGGTGATAGAAAACTCAATTCTTATCACGGGAATACAGAACAATTCTTTTTAAAACTCGGTTTATACTGGCCAGTTAATTACTTTCTTAGATGTGTAAAGGTTGAATCTGTATCAGACTGTGTGAATAAATTATTGGTGAAAGAAGGTACTAAGGTTATTGAGTATAAGGATCTTAACGATGGCAATTATTAGTTTGCTGACCATTTCATCAATGTGATGACTTAAAGGGACCATTGATTCGAAGCTATCGATTAGCATCTCGCTACGGAACTTTTTTAAAGTTCCTTATTCCGAAGTTTATATATGGTAAATGAATAATTCTCCCATATTCCGACTTATCGATCGGACATCATGATATGTTCCGGGGAGATGGCTATTCACCAATGCCGGTCATTAATAATAATATACTAATAAAATTCAATGACCCTCACTGTGGCTTCTCTCCGATTGCTTTCTGTATTGAGGTCCCATGTCGGTTTCCGGATGTTCGTTAGTTTCCGCGCATCATCAAAAGTTTAACCACAGAAACCTCACATTTAACTTAATCATGAGAGTGTTAATATTAGGTTCCACAGGTCTTGTTGGGAATGAAGTATTAAAGAAATTGGTTGAAAATAAGTCAGTTGAATCTATTACCACTATAACTAGGTCCAAAGTGGAAATTGAAAATGAAAAGATTAAGCAAGTTGTCTTGCCTTTAGATCAGTGGTTTACAGATAGCAACAATTTCAAAGATATCGATGTTGCTATTAGTTCTTTCGGAACTACCAGAGCTGCTGCTGGAGGAATTGACAACTTCAAAAAGATTGATTACGGTACAAACCTTGACTTTGCTAAGGCTTGTAAAAGTCAAGAAGTTTCTAAATTTATCTTGGTTAGTACTGGAATGGCAAATCCGAACTCCATGTTTCCATATTTGAGGATCAAAGGTGAATTAGAAAGAGACATTGAGGCATTGGGTTTTGATGATTATTTCTTCTTAAGACCTGGTGGTTTGATTGGTAAAAGAAAGCCTGGTAAGTCTAAAGGTTTTGGTGAGGGTTTAATGCAAAAACTTGGTGTTCATTGGCCATTTAGCCTCGCTATCAGGCCAACGAAAGTGGAAATCATAGCCGACTATATCAATCTTCTTATCAGCAAAGAAGGTAAAAAAGTATGTGAATATGATGATATAATGAATAGCAAAGTTTAATGTACGTATTGAGATTTATTCTAACGCATCTTTAATAACTCCTTTTATGAGCCTTGTGACTCTCAAGAAGGTCATCCAAATTGAACAAAGGGTTTCCTACCTGTTTCTAGAAATGCGTTTTAAGTGAGAGGTGTTCGTTCACATAAAAAATACCGGAAATAGTATCGACACACCAGTCGCTTGTAATGCGCTAATGCTCAATTATTTTTACATCTACGTAAATTCGATTATATCAAATCTTAATTGTTAAATGATCATAGTAAAACGATCTTTTAATGGCATGATTTCTTTAACTTTAATTTCGGCCGGTAAGTGGCGAGCAAAAAAGTTTAATTTCGGATTATGTAATTGCTTCCCTGGGTACGAAGTCTACGAACTCTACTAGGGCGTGATTCACATGCCCCCTGAAATTTGGGTTCGTCTGCATAAATGTTTCATCGAATCTCGCCCTAGAGCTTATTCTAGAAACGTAAATTTCAAACATCTACGAACTCGTACATGAGAACAAACAAACCTTAATTTGAACCCCCATTATAATCTCCCCAAATCTTTGATATTCTATTATCTGCGGTTTAAGTTATGTCATCGGCAATCAAAACTAATTGAACGTATCGGTATAGTATCCTATATTGATGTCCGCCCTAATTGTCACCAAAATAAAAATGTAATTGAAGCCATAGAGAAGCTATGGATAACATCTGATGTTGGTAACCGTAATTCCGTTATGAAACGTCGCCTATTTATAATTGTTATCTCAAATTTCCGCTTTAACGTAACCAGAGCAGTTTAGGGTAAAAGAGAATATCACCATAATCTATCATTTATTATCCTTAATAAGTTCACATTTCTCATTATCATCTTTGATAAGAATATGATGAGCTAACCAGTCATTACTCAATAATTTCTTACCACAATTGCAAAAACCCCATTTGTTTAATTTGTCACTTAAATTATGATATCTCTTAATTGAAGGATCCAAGAAATTGAAGTGTTTGTTTAAAAGATGCTTCTTAAAATCATAGGGTCTGTTGAATTTTCTCGATTTATGATTACATTGATTTAAAGGGAATGGGCAAATGAATCTACTCTCCAAATGATGAGTCCTCATATGCCTCTGCATATCTCTCTGAATCTTTTTACCACATACTGAACATTTGGACCTGTCAATGAATCTTGATTCTACTAATGGCACAACCATATTGGAATTGGAATTAACCATGGTAGTCAAATCAGGATATCCATAATATTCTCGATCAGTAGTAGTTTGAGTTGGAATAGGAATTGATCCTTGTGTGTTAATAGCCACGGTGTTATTTCCGTGCAATGATGAAGACAGTTCAGAAGGCCCCGATGATTGTGGGAACTGATTTACTGGCTGTTCAGGTGATCTTATATGTGCAGATGGAACCGCATGTCCACCTATAGGACTGACAACTGAGTTGGTAAGGGTATTATTAGACAATTGATTAGGAAGCGATTGACTTGTTATTGTTGGTAAAGGAGCAGCTGATATTGAATTCCCAAGTATCCCTTGTCTATTCATAATTGGTTCTTGTATACCTTGAGCTGCAATTGATAATCTGTGACCTCCATCGACAGGATTATGACCCGAATTGGTTATTGAAGAATTTTGCACTTGGTTGTTGATATCAAAGTCAAACTGTTCATCAAGTATATCAATTGGCTGTTCAAAATATCCATCGAATTCCCACATTACTTGTGGAACTTGAGCGGACCTTATATAATCACCTCTATAAGCTTCAGAATTAGGATTTGCATTGATGTCATGGTTGGCAATTGAATTTGAATTAGGATTAATAGAATTTGGCTCATTTAGCCCGGGGTTTGTACCGGATTTCCTTTCTGAATGATTGATCCTTTGAACTCCTGGTTGAAAAGGATCCATGGAGTATTCACTATCATTAAGTTTCAAAAAATCCAATTGACTGTTGGAAACTAAATTTGAATTGACGAAAAAATTATCATTTTTCATACTAGGTATTAATAATTCCATAGTAAAGCTTAATTTAAAAATTTAATTGGAAATTAAAAAATTTAAAGTTAAAACTGTAAGCCGAAAATTTGGACTACTTAAATAAGCCCTTGATTTTGGGTCTCTATAAATAATCACTATGAAATCATAATAATAATTGCTACGGTACCTTAACCAATTAAGATCTTAACCGCCTCTAGCTTCTTGTTTAGTATTTATGGAAACTTTAATTTATAGTAATTACTTCTGCAACCGACATGCATAAGCGAATTTCTTTATTGTTTCTCTTGCATAGAAAATTGTGCCCTCACTAAGAAATTGTTTCCACGAAACTTGCGTTTCATGGAGAACCAACAAAGAATTGCGAAATTTACGTAACTGTCGCATATAAGGAGCCTTTGTTACCATGCATATTTCAGTTGATCCAGTGTAATTACTTTATTCAGTAATTTTTTCAGCTTTTTATCTCTTCTTTAAGAAGTTTAAAGTGTGGCTATAATAGTACTTGCATGTAAATTCAAGTGATCACCATCAAACTTTTAGAGTTTGGAGCCGTTATTTCAACCTTGATATTTACTTGTTTGATCTCTTTATAGTTATAGTTAAGATAGTTTTAGATTCTAAACCTAATTACTTCATGTCGATTATTTTCACCATTACTGATCTTTTCTATGAAAGATATTACTTCAAATATATGAAAAGTTCTTTGGTATGCCTTAAAGCAAGAACGCATTATTCATTTCGTGTTCTTCATGGATCATCACTGAGGTATTATTACGACCGTAATCTTAGTGAGGGGCTAATCTTGTGCAAAATAAACCACCCTAAAATCCTTAAAAGGCATAAAACTTTAAACTAATTTTTCTTGGATCTTCAGGAAATTTCCCTATTTGCAATTGAAATAGAAAAGCCGTTTGATATGTTTACCTATCATGTAAGTCAGGCTTATTAATAACTGTCGAATTAAGCCAATTATATGAAACAGGGCTGGTGCCCTCGCTTCGTTATACTCAAGCTTAAATATATTCGCAGTCACGCCGATTTCGCGAAAAAAAACCGGCCCTGTGACATTTTCTCAATAGATAGAAATCAACTCTCGAATTTATTTGATTTTGACACGCTCTCTCAACACCTCATTGAGAACAAAGTGAAAAATTAAAAAATTTTCAATTTAACTAAACACATCAAAAATGGGTGCCTACAAATATTTAGAAGAATTAAACAGAAAGAAACAATCTGATGTCATGAGATTCTTATACAGAGTCAGATGTTGGGAATTTAGACAAAAGAACGTTATCCACAGAGCTTCAAGACCATCAAGACCAGAAAAAGCTAGAAAATTAGGTTACAAAGCTAAACAAGGATTTGTTATCTTCAGAATCAGAGTTAGAAGAGGTAACAGAAAGAGACCAGTTCCAAAGGGTGCCACTTACGGTAAACCAACCAACGAAGGTGTTTCTCAATTAAAATACCAAAGATCTATCAGAACTATTGCTGAAGACAGAGTTGGTAGAAAAGCTGCCAATTTAAGAGTCTTAAACTCATACTGGGTTAACCAAGATTCTACTTACAAATACTTCGAAGTTATCTTAGTCGATCCATCTCACAAAGCTATCAGAAGAGATGCTAGATACAACTGGATTGTTAACCCAGTCCACAAACACAGAGAAGCTAGAGGTCTTACTTCAGCCGGTAAGAAATCAAGAGGTATCAACAAAGGTCACTTATACAACCACACCAAAGCCGGTAAATTCCACACTTGGAAAAAACACAACACTTTATCTTTATGGAGATACAGAAAATAATCAGGTTAGTTTTTCCTGGTTTTTTAATATGATATATAGTAATATACCTTATATTCTTTATATTGTCCTGTAAAGTCTGCTTATCATGGGAATTATAGTTTATAAACTCTATTTGGAATAAAGTATGGGGATCCATCGGACTAATGAAATTGGAATATCCTATCAAAAATCTTCAAATCATCTTGATTAAATACTCTTTAATTGGTCTTAAGGTCCATTTCGACCCTTATCGACTCCCCAAACACTGTCAATGATAACGAAATATTGAAATCAACGATAATGAAAAATTGACTCTAATTGACTCTATTCTCTCCTAATTCTCAATCCTCAATAAAATCTCAAAATCTGACTCAAATTAATTAGAACGTATAAAGATGAGTTATACTAAAACTGCTATTTTATCAGTCTATGATAAGACCGGATTATTAGACTTAGCTAAAGGGTTAGCTGATGCTAAAGTTAGAATTTTAGCTTCAGGTGGTACTGCTAAATTAGTCAAAGAAGCTGGTTTCCCTGTTGAAGATATCTCAACAATTACCCATGTTCCTGAAATGTTAGGTGGTAGAGTTAAAACTTTACATCCTGCTGTTCATGGTGGTATCTTAGCTAGAGATTTAGAAAGTGATGAAGCTGATTTACATGCTCAAGGAATTGAAAAAGTTGATTTCGTTGTATGTAATTTATATCCTTTCAAAGAAACTGTTTCTAAAATTGCCGTTACAATTGATGAAGCTATTGAAGAAATTGATATTGGTGGTGTTACTTTATTAAGAGCTGCTGCTAAAAATCACAAAAGAGTTGTTATCTTATCAGATCCAAATGATTACGCTGGTTTCTTACAAGAATTAAAAACTGGTGAAATCTCAAGTGAAACTAGAAACAAATATGCTTTAAAAGCTTTTGAACACACTGCTGATTATGATGTTGCTATTTCTGATTTCTTCAGAAAACAATATAATGAAAATGTTAGTCAATTACCATTAAGATATGGTGCTAACCCTCATCAAAAACCAGCTCAAGCTTTCGTTCAACAAGGTGATTTACCTTTCAAAGTTTTAGGTGGTTCTCCAGGTTATATCAATTTGTTAGATGCTTTAAACTCGTGGCCTTTGGTCAAAGAATTATCAGCTTCATTAAATTTACCTGCTGCTGCTAGTTTCAAACATGTCTCACCAGCTGGTGCTGCCATCGGTTTACCTTTATCTGATATTGAAAAGAAAATGTACTTCGTTGAAGATATTGAAAACTTATCACCATTAGCCAATGCTTATGCTAGAGCCAGAGGTGCTGATAGAATGTCAAGTTTTGGTGATTTCATTGCATTATCTAATATTGTTGATTTACCAACTGCACAAATCATTGGTAAAGAAGTCAGTGATGGTGTTATTGCTCCAGGTTATGAACCAGAAGCTTTAGAAATCTTAAAAAAGAAAAAAGGTGGTAAATACTGTATCTTACAAATTGATCCAAACTATAACCCTGATACTTTGGAATCAAGACAAGTTTATGGTATAACTTTACAACAAAAAAGAAACGATGCTATCTTTAAAAACACCACTTTTAAAGAAATCATTTCTAAAAACAAAAACTTAACTGAACAAGGTAAAATTGATTTAACCGTTGCTACCATTGCTTTAAAATACACTCAATCAAACTCTGTTTGTTACGTTAAAAACGGTATGGTTATCGGTTTGGGTGCTGGTCAACAAAGTAGAATCCATTGTACCAGATTAGCTGGTGACAAAGCCGATAACTGGTGGTTAAGACAACACCCAAGAGTTTTAGGATTCAAATGGGCTAAAGGTACTAAGAGACCAGATAAATCAAATGCTATTGACTTATTTGTATCTAATCAAATCCCAAAGACTGAACCAGAAAAATCAGAATATGAATCTAAATTCGTTGACGTTCCAGAACCATTAACTGAACAAGAAAGATCAGAATGGTTATCAAAGAACACCAATGTTGCATTATCATCTGATGCTTTCTTCCCATTCCCAGACAATGTTTACAGAGCTGCCAGATCTGGTGTTAAATTCATTACTGCTCCTTCAGGAAGTGTCATGGATAAAGCTGTCTTCGCCGCTGCTGATTCTCACGATATCGTTTATGTTGAAAATCCAATTAGATTATTCCATCATTAATACATGTTTAGTTAATTATCATCAAATCTCTAACTTTCTCTCGGAAATTAGATCTTTCTTTAGTCCACTCTTGTTATCCTGACACGGTCGCACTGAAAAAATTTCACCAACATGTCAGAGTATTCATATGATGAACAAGGTGACGTATGGCCATATTTTCTTATAGCTATACTTTCAGTCATCCTTATTCCTTTGACCATCAATTATGTCTACAATGTCTTGAATTATCAACAATCGATCATCAAGATAAATAGTAAAGTGGAAGGATCAATTGTGGAAAATAATGATAGCTTGGATTTGCCAACAGTTAAAAAGACAACTAGATCAAGAATTTTCAATAAAACTTTGATAGTAATCATTATTGGATGGGCTTCTGTGATCTATGTTCTTATCAATTTAACTAAATCTGCCGATATGTCATCAATTTTCGATCCTTATGAAATCTTAGGTATTTCATCTTCTTCGACAGAGAAACAAATTAAGAGTCATTATAGAAAGTTATCATTGATTTATCATCCAGATAAAATTCCTAAGAACTTGAGTGAAGGTGAAAGGGAAAAAATGGAACAAGATTTCGTCAGATTGAATAAAGCCTATAAAGCTTTAACTGATGAAGTTACCAGAGAAAACTTCTTGAAATTTGGACATCCTGATGGTAAGCAAGAAGTAACCAACGGTATTGCCTTACCTAAGTTCTTAGTTGAAGGAAAATCATCATTAATTATGATTGGTTTCTACATTGTTTTAATTGGTGTCTTGTTACCTTTCATAGTCGGTTCTTGGTGGAATAATGTCAAATCATATACCAGTCATGGGTTACACGTCAAATCCGCTGACTTATTTACTAAATTCTTCACTGACAGAAACCCAGGTAAAGTTATCACTCCAAAGTTTCTTTTATCAATCTTCTTTAAGACTTTCGAAATCCAAAAATTAAATATTTCAGAATCTGAATATAACAAAATTCTTGAAAGTTATACTTCAAGAGATTTTTCAAATGCCCATTCTAAGACTTTTGATGTTGTTTCCAGTTTACCTGATTTAATTGACAAATTCAATGAAATTGCCATTTTCTTTAGACAATATGATGTCATCTTGGTATCATTAGAGTTGAAAAAGTCCATAATTCAAGCTGTTAAATTCACAGGTAAACACCACGATATCTTACAATTACCTTATGTTGATCGAGCAACCGTTGAAAGTCAACCAATCAAAAGATTAGGTAAATTGTTCACTCTCAAGAACGAAGAATTAAAGAAAGTTTTGGGTATTAAAGATGATGCTAAATTGAAGAAATGTATGGAAATTGCTGAAAAGATTTGTAGTTTAAGAATTGTATCCAGCGAATTCCAAGTTCCAGGTGAAGATATCGTTCCTCCAACTGCTAAATCCCATATCAACTTGAAATTCTTGGTCAAATCACCTAAATTGAAATCATGTCCTGATCTTAAGGATGAAGAGATAAAAGATGATTTTAATGAAAATATTGAATATTTAAAGGATCCATCCGTTGTCAATAAATCAGCTCCATTATTACCAATCAGTTATAGTCCATTCTTCCCTGATGATTTGAGAAACTCATGGAACGGTATTTTGATTAATCAAAAAGACAACAAAATTGTTGAAGGATCAACAATTATCAACTTGACTAATGTTGATTTATCTAATGTCAGTTTAACTCAAGAAGAATGGATAAAAGGTAAAGTTTATGATGAAAAAACCAAACAAGGAGTGTTGAAATTGAATAACTTCAACATTCCTGTCACCCAACCAACACCTGCTGGACCTGGATCTTATCCATTCCGTCTTATCTTGAAGAACAATGCATATTTCGGTGTTGATTTAGATATACCACTTTATATGGAAGTCAAGAATCCTCCACCAGTACCTTTAAACAAAGACAAGATCTTGGGTAAAAATGTTGATGACGATGATGATAGTGATAGTGATATCTCTGACCCTGATGAAGATACTTTAGCTGGTGCATTGTCAGCATTAAGAGGAGGAAAAGTTAAAAAGATTGAAGAAATCAAGGATGATGAAGAAGAGGAAGAAGATGACGAAGATGAAGATGTGTTCACTGATATTAACACTGATACTGAAGATGAAGATGAATAGTTCTTACTAGCCAATATATACATATACTATCTAAACTTTTAATGAAAGGATGTATGCATCAGGATTAGTCAAGCCCTTCGATTTATAGTAGTCTTTGAGTAACTCTTTCTCTACAAAACCATGTTTTTTGTACCAATCAATAGCTTTGGTGTTCTCAACGTGAACATGTATTATAATTTCATGGACAAACCTTTTAGTAGTTTCTTCAATCAAGTAATTCAATAACTTTTCTCCAATTCCAAGATTTCTGTAGCTTTCTAAAACTGATAAGGTTTCTAAATATACTGCATTGGGTATTGACTTGCTTACAAGCTTAGAAGTATTGAAATTGTCGAAATTACCTTGGAATGATTCAATATTTAATAATTTAGCTTTCATAGCACCCACTGGTAATTCAGAATAGAATGCTAACTTAACAATTTGATCTGAATCAAAAGAATTAGCGTACCAGTCTTCACTGTATTCTATAGGTAAGGTTACACCAAAAATTTTCTTGAAAACCCCCAAATTATTGGTTGTTAAATCATCTAGGTTGATGGATGGCATTATTGAAAATTCCGCATTATCTGACAATCTTTGTGCAACCTTAACTGAACCACAAAACCTCTTGAAATCGGTCCATAATGAACATTGAAGTTCAATTGACTTCTGTAGTCCGCAATTTAAACCGTTCCCAGACCTCTAGAACACTTAAAGAACTTCGTCTCGTGACTCTCAGTCCACCACCATTTTATACGAGCCTCATGATCTGAGATCTCACTCATATGAAAATTCAATCATGATTACCACTATCGTAATTGTATTGGTTGTTTTATATTTTGCTAAAGATTTAATAACTGACATCTTTCAATCCAATGAAGTCGATCCATTGGAAGCTGGTGTTAAAGATGCAGCTGTTGTTGAAGGTAAGTTCACTCCTTTAACTTTAAAGAAATATAATGGTTCTGATCATCCAAAAATCTTTATGGCTGTCAAAGGTAAGGTATACGACGTAAGTCAGGGTGCTAGTTTTTATGGTCCAGGAGGTCCCTATGAGAATTTCGCTGGTAGAGATGCTTCTAGGGGTTTAGCTAAGAATTCTTTTGATTTAAACATGTTGACTCCTTTGGATCAACCAATTGACGACTTGAAAGACTTGACTAAAGAGGAAATTGAAAGTTTAGAAAGTTGGGAAGAACATTTCGAAATGAAGTATAAAATAGTTGGTACTTTGAATGAACCCCAAGAATAATTATGTCTCAGTGAGTCCCTTATATTTATTAGTATATTTATTAGAAAATTTTGTTGAAGATCCTTTCACTTGTATTACAGTGAACGTTTTGGATTCCAAGTATGTGTTGAAACATGTTTTATGTTTATGTTCTCTCTATCTTCTCTGTGTGACCTCTTTCCTATTTTCCGTTGAGCCGTCTCCGTTGAGTTTCTTCTCCATCGGGCTACTTAGTGGAGTTGTCCTGGCTTATCTAGCGACTGTTGGCCAAATGAAAGGTGGAATTTTTTGATTTAAAGTGATGAACCAAACCAAAGACTTCTTGTGGGGAGAGATATAGATAATCGAGAATTTATCAGAGAAATCACGAATCTCGGCTGAGCTTTAGCCGGTTTTAAACGGTCCACTCTCAGGTCTTAAACTTCAAACCCCGTATAATAGTTTATTTTGAAACAATAGCTCGAGACCTGGGAGTATGGGTTATTCATGAGTAATTCAAAAGGTGCTAACATCTCAAGATGAAAATTCGCAGAAAAATTTAACAATGAGTTACCGTGGTAGAGGAAGAGGTAACTACAATAACTATGGTAGGGGAGGTTTCCAACGACCACCTAATCCACAGAATATCAATCAATATGTGAATTCTAACTCGATACCTGTAGAAATCGCCGGATGGAATGGTGCATCAATGGAAGATTGTATAAATTTCATTTCGAGAAAATGTAGAATTGTTGTCAGTAATGCCAATATTGAACCCAATGGGAATATCAAAGGTTACGTTAAGAGTGAAAAAGAAGCAGGTGACTTACTCAATTGGTCTGGTGTCAAATTTGCCGGACAGTCTTTGAAAATCACCAAGAGCTTTTCATCAAATGGAACAAATAAAAAAGGCAACACCATCGAAACTATCACAGAATTTTTGAAGACAAGATATGATGAACCATCAAAAATGCTTAATTTGTCTAGTGTTCAGAATGATGCCACTTTAAACCAACAAGGATTCTTTGCTTCCATTTCAACTACCTCAAAGTTCTTCCCTGCATTAATGAAAATAGCCAGCGATTTAAAAATTGATGTAGAGTCTATCGATTTGAGCAACAACAATCTTAATGATTTGAATACTATCACTACATTACCACAAACTTTCCCTAAATTGATCAATTTATCCTTGATGAACAATAACTTGAGTAAACTCAAAGTATTTGAAATTTGGAAAAACAAACTAAATTACTTAAGGGAATTCATTATTTCAGGAAATCCAATACTCAATAATGATTTGAACGTCGTCAAATTGGAAATCATGAGATTGTTTCCTCGTTTAATCATTTTGAATGGTGAAGTTTTAAGAAATGAACCCAAATTATTAGAAAATTTAAAGTTCCCTTTTAATTCACAATCCATGATGTTTCAAGATAATGACATCCATAATATCTCCACCAATTTCATCACCAACTTCTATAACTTATGGGATACCAATAGATCAAACTTGTTACAATTATATCAAGACCAATCACAATTTTCTGTTTCAGTAGATATGTCAAATCCTCATGATTTGAATGGCCAACAAATCGACTTCACCTATTACTTGACCAACTCAAGAAACTTATCAAGAATTTCTGCTTCAAAATTGAAGATGCAAAAGTTATTTACTGGAAAAGATCAAATTGCAAATTGCTTCAACCAGTTGCCAAAGCTGAAACACGAATTGATAGAGAATTCTCATTTATTTTCCATGGAAGCTTTCAAATATAATCAATTGAATGGAATAATCATAAACTTGCATGGTACCTTCAAAGAAACTGGACATCCTGACGTAAGCGAACCCAAGAAGTACGGTAGAAAGAAGGTCTCATTGATGGAAAAAGGTTTCGATAGATGTTTTGTAATCATTCCTAGTCCCGACGGTGGAATGATTGTCGCTTCTGATATGTTAGTCATCAGATATCCAACAATTTTCAAATCAGATGCTTCACCTGTAGCTAATGCCTCACCATCTCCTGCACCAGGAATACCTCCAGTCGCTCCATCACCACCAGTCGCAGCTCCTGGAATGAACCAAACCCCTGGTATGACAGCTGCACCTCCTGCTAACTCTCCAGGTATTAATGACCTCCCTCCTGATATTAAATCCATGATCAATGTTACACAACAAGAACTACTTGTCAAAGTCCTCCTCGAAACAAACTTAAATTTACAATATGGTTATATGTTGTGCGAGCAAAGTAATTGGGATTACCAAACTTGTACGATAAATTTTAAAAATTCAGTGAATTCTTTACCGTTAAATGCTTATAGGTAAATTCTTCATCAAGGATAATCTTATACATATTTTATAGCTAAATGAAAATTTTTTAATCATCTTTTTTTTTGACTTCAAACTGACTCGATCATATTATCAAAATTATACGAAATTGGCAAAAAATATGTAAAAATAAATTGCAAAAAAAAATTCAAAAAGTTTTCACCCTTCAATCGTATGATCACATTTAGTTCTACCTCAATTGAACTTCTAAACATCTCTAGATACTCAAAAAACATTATTTCATAATCCCCCTCCTTTGGTAGTATGCGGCTTAGCATTTAGCGACATACGTCATACGACATAATAAAATAAACTTTAACACACCAGATGGTGTTGAAGTTTTGTTACTGAGGGGTTGGAGGAGTTGATAGTTGGGTAAAACCAAGAGGATATATTCACAGAAGCGTATGAATTGTTTCGATCGTATTTTCCACTAACAATGTCAAAATCAATCCTTTCACTAGTTCAGTATGCATTGGGCTTAATTCAATAAACCGTACAGGTTAATCTGAAATCATCTGGTTAAAGCCCTGTACCAAAAGTGTCTCAAATTACTATTAAAAGAAGTTTATTGGTCAGGAATTCAAATTAAACAATCCGTAGCAATGTTGTAATATTGTCTCGAACCACATTAATAATTGCTGCGAATAAACCGACCCACCTGTCTCAGACCCAAGAACCTAATGTTGACATGATAGTTGTCCCATTGGTAAGGAAACTGTAAACTGGGGTAAAAAAATCTAGAAATGAAGAAATTAATAATCCCCCCTTCATGAGTGGGTAAATTATGGGGATATGGAATCTAGATGAGGGATAGCTGACTGAGCAAGGTTGCAAAAAGTGACCACGCACACGACTTCAAAATAATATCACTAATGGTGTTGGAAAAGTATAAATATGGAGCAATTGCCGAAAGGGAATTATTATTAGATAATTATGTCACCAGCTAGTACAAATCCAAGTCCATTAAACACCAACACTCAAGGAACTGAAGGTGGTAAAATATTTACTAATTCAAATGGTTGCCCAATTCCTGAACCCTTTGCAACCCAAAGAGTGGGAAAATTCGGTCCTTTATTATTACAAGATTTCAATTTAATTGATTCCTTGGCTCACTTCGATAGAGAAAGAATTCCAGAAAGAGTTGTTCATGCCAAAGGTTCAGGTGCTTTTGGAGAATTCGAAGTTACTGATGATATCACTGATGTTTGTGGGGCATCATTCTTAGACACAATTGGTAAAAAAACTAAAGTATTCACCAGATTTTCCACCGTTGGTGGTGAAAGTGGTAGTGCTGATAGTGCCAGAGATCCAAGAGGTTTTGCAACCAAATTTTATACTGAAGACGGTAATTTAGATTTGGTTTATAACAACACTCCAGTTTTCTTCATTAGAGACCCTTCCAAATTCCCTCATTTCATCCATACTCAAAAGAGAAACCCCCAAACCCACTTGAAAGATCCTAACATGTTCTGGGACTATTTGGTTTCCAATCCTGAATCAGCTCATCAAGTAGCTATCTTATTCAGTGATCGTGGTACTCCTGCAAGTTACAGAGAAATGAATGGTTACTCAGGTCATACCTATAAATGGTCCAACAAACAAGGAGAATGGCATTACGTTCAAGTCCACTTCATTTCAGACCAAGGAAATAAAACTTTGACTAACGAAGAAGCCGGAGAATTAGCTGGTTCTAACCCTGATTTTGCTCAAGAAGATTTATTCCAAAATATTGAAGATGGTAATTTTCCTTCTTGGACTTGTTACATTCAAACCATGACTCAAGAAGAAGCTAAAAAAGCTCCATTTTCAGTGTTCGATTTGACTAAAGTCTGGCCACATAGTGATTATCCTATGAGAAAATTCGGTAAATTGACTTTGAACAAAAATCCTGCTAACTACTTCGCCGATGTCGAACAAGCTGCTTTTGCTCCTTCTCATACTGTTCCTTATATGGAACCATCAGCTGATCCTGTCTTACAAAGTAGATTATTTTCCTATAATGATACTCATAGACATAGATTGGGAACTAATTATACTCAAATTCCAGTCAATTGCCCAATTACTGGTAAAGTGTTTAACCCTCATATGAGAGACGGTGCTATGAATGTCGATGGTAATTTGGGAGCTTTCCCCAACTACTTGGATTCTACCAAAGAAATCAATTTCAAAGAATTTAGTTTACAAGAGGATCAAGAAGTATGGGAAGGTGCAGCTTGTCCATTCCATTGGAAAGCCACTGAAAGTGAATTCGAACAACCAAGAAGATTGTATGAAGTATTAGCTAAATATCCTAACGGTCAAAAGAATTTGGGTCATAATGTTGCTACCCATGTATCAGCAGCAAGACCAGATATTCAAGACAGAGTCTTTGAATATTTCAGTAAGATTCATCCTGACTTAGGAGCTGCCATCAAAAAAGAGACCTTAAAGTTATCACCAAGATAAATATCATGATTATATGACAATGTATGTTTTTCCAAACTCTTATATTTCTATGTAGGTTAACCAGTACCTTTAGTATTTAAAATTAATGCAACGATTAAACCATATAATCCTAAAACTTCGGCGAAAATTAAAATTAAAACAATACCAACGAATAATCTTGGTTGGTGCATGAATTGTCTAACACCTTCATCACCAACAATACCAATTGAATAACCTGAAGCTAAGCAAGCGAATCCGACAGATAATCCGCAACCTAAATGCATTATACCATTGAATAAAGTATAATCTTGATCGGGCGATAAACCACCAGCAATTAAAACCGCAACGACTAATCCATAAACGGCCAAGATACCTGACATAACAACAGGAATTAAAGATCTCATGATCAATTCTGGTTTGAAGGTACCGATACCTGAAATCCCAATCCCACTCTTAGCTGTACCGAAAGCAGCACCAGCACATGATAATACCATGGCAAAGGCACAACCTGCAAAGCCTAAGAATGGAGCAAATCCGGGTGTATAAGCTTCACCTAATTCTGACATTGATAAATGAAATTGTCCACTGAGGAATTTCCTGGACTTGTGCGAAGCAAGTACGACTTTTGGTGATGTCTGTAATCTGCGACAAATCCGCGAAACAAAAACAACATACACAGTCTATAACCCACAAACTATAAGATGAATAATGGTCATGAGAAGCTACAGATGACCAAGCAAGATCTTATTTTTGTGTATAATCAACTACTCGGTAGTATAATACCAAAAATTGAAACCCATTTGCCGCAAAAGGACCACATAAGGGATGAGGTATTAGACTTGTTACATGATTTCTTAATTGAAGTATTTGAAGATGCAAAGCATGCCATGGTAGTCGATGGAATAGATCTCAATAAAAGCAACACATCCATACAAGATGTTTTGTCGATAAAACCGAGAGAAAAGACCGAACCGTTCAATATTGAGGAGAACGATAAACTTCGAAATATCTTAAAGAGTTTTGAAGAAGAGACTATCGAAGTTACCAGATTGAGAAAGAAGATACCACAAGATATAAGCGATGTGTTTGATAGCATCATCAATGATACCGATGCGGAAGTCACTCAGATATTGAACGAATTGGATAATGAAGACAAGACGGAAGATGCGAATCAAGATGAGGTCCAAGATCACAACGCAGATATAGGTAAAGAGGAGGGCCAAGTTGGGGACCAAGACGAGAATAAAGATAATAACGAGAATGTTACACAAGAAGACACTAAAGCTCAAATGATTAATGACTATGAACAACATCTAATTAAATTACTCGAATTAAAAGAACAAATTCCCAAACAGTTATCGGAAATTGACCGTTTAAACGAAATTACAGTTTTCTTACAGAACAAATATGAGAATGATTATGTATAATAGACAATGTATATTATTTTACTGCCCCTTTTTAACTCTATTCATTCAATCTCATCCATAAAGCGTGTACACACCGAATGTTTCAAATTGTCAATGTTTACCTTTTTCCCAAAACGTCAAAGGTAAATAAATGAGATTCGCTAAAAACACCATATTCCATATTTATAAAGTGAAACATCGAAGAAGTTCATACCATTAGACTATGTCCTCACCTTTGAAGAATGTGGCATTGAAGTATTTAGAAACCATCAATGATACCCCCAGCAAATTACCTTTACAGCCTTCTTCCAAGTATAATAGATCTACATCTAGTGAAGATCTAGATAAGTTGGCAATGCAATTGAATGTCAATCCTGTTTCAACACCTACTAAAACTGCATTATTAAGAACAAAATTCGAAACACCGTCAGTTACTGTGTCTTCATTCAAGACTCCCCTGAACTTTTCATCTTCATCCAACACCTCAAGTAGATCAGCATCCCCCATCAAAAGAAATAGAAATTATGAAACCCCATTATCCAGAAAAGAGATTCCAGACTTGAAGACTTCAGATTCTTCCAGTTCAAGACCTTATTTATCATCCCCCAGTAATAGCACATCTAAAGATTCTCCAGGTTATGAATACTTATGTAGAATTTTATCAATTAAAAACTGGTTGCAAGAGATATTGAATGAGGAGATCGATAAGACACCAGCAGAATTAATCACTGATATCAGAAACGGGATAATATTAGCCAAATTAGCTAATGTAATCTTACCAACCAAAAGATCCGTATTCACCAATCCAAAATTACAATTCAGACATACCGAAAACATCAACAGATTCTTCAAATTAATGGATTTCTTAAGTGTACCCGATTTGTTCACTTTCGAACTCACTGACTTATATGATGCTAAAAATGTACCCAAAGTTTGGTTCTGTTTACACGCTATGAGTTATATGTTACATAAATCCAATTCTTCCTTACCCCAAATAGAAAGCATGGTGGGTAAAGTTGATTTCTCCCCTGAGGATATCAGGATTGCCAATAGATCATTGGTGGGTACTGGATTGCCTAATTTTTCCAGTGCAGATAACGATGATAACGTTTCTGGAGAAAGCAGTTACATGAATAGAGCCATCGCTACTTCACCTTCCAAGCCCAGTCCAATCAAATTGAGTCCTATCAAGTTGAACAACGAAAAACCTGAATTCAAAACTCCCGAAAAGTCAAAACCCTCTGACACTGATGAAAATATCTTTTACACGCCAAAAGAACAAATCATTGAAAGACCAAGCCATTGGGAAACTGACTACAAGGAAAGTAAATATTATACCCCAGAATTGGACGGACTTATGACAGAAATCGTCAAACTTCAAGCTTTGAGTCGTGGGGCTAGCTTCAGATATAGAATGTTTGTCAACAAGATTATGTTGAGATCTTACAGTGATGAAATTACACAATTTAATTCCATCATTAGAGGTAACGCTGCCAGATTGAGAACCATTCACAGACATAGAGATGAAATATTGTTATTCAAGTATGAGATTATGGATTTACAAGCAGTGGCCAGATCGAAGCTTCTAAGAGCTCGTGCCAAATATGACTTGAATAAATTTGAAAAATCTATGACAGAGTTCCAAAGTAAGTTAAGGGGAGATTCAGTAAGGAACAGAGTGAAATCCATCAAATTCGAATTGTTACGTCATCAAGAATCAATGATTGAGTTACAAAGTCAACTGAAGATGTTATTGATTTACAATAAAACAATGATAGTCTTGGAAAATAAGGAGGAGATCGAGCCAGCTATGGTTGAATTTCAATCTGCCATAAGAAGAGTTTTGTATGAAAGATCAAAAATCAACAATTTGATTTCCAACCTTGAGAATTCTGGAGGTTTGATAGACTTACAATCAATCATCAGAGGTAAAAAATTGAGAGAAGAATACTTCACCAAGCTATATGTATTGAGTAAGCAAAGAAAAAGATTGACGTTGTTACAAGCTGTTGCTAGAGGTGGAGTTGCCAGAACTCGTTTGTGTAATAATGTCTTGATTACTTTGATGCATGAGGATCTTATTATGAATGAGTTGTTTGCCAAAATGAGAGGTAACTTAATAAGAAACAAAATCAATACTGATAAACAATTATTGGAAGAATCCGAACATCAAGTAATTCAAGTACAATCACTTTTCAGAGGAGTGTTGAACAGGTTCCAGAAAGATTTGATTGTAGAAGGTTTATATGAAGATATTTTTGAAATAATGAATCTTCAGTCAATCATAAGAGGAAACAAGATAAGAAAGGAACTCAATTCTATTGACAATTATTATATTGAAAGATTAGATCATGTCATCAAAGCTCAATCATTCATTAAGAGAAATTTCGATCAAAGAGCTTATAAATCTTTGATCAATATGAGAAATCCTCCGTTATCCATTATCAGAAGATTTGCTTACTTGTTAAGTGATAATGATATGGACTATGAACAAGAAATGGAATTGTCTGAATTGAAAGATCAAATTATAGAAAAATCCAAAGCTAATGAAGAATTGGAAACTTTGATTGAGAACCTTGATATAAAATTAGGTTTGTTGGATAAAAACAAAATCTCTTTAGAAGATTTCATCAACAACAAATTCAAAAATCATAAGGTCATTGATGAAGAGGTCAATAATTTAAACATTGAAAAATTGAACAAATCTTCAAGAGAGAGAATTGAAAAGTATCAATCTTTGTTTTATCTTTTACAAACCAAGCCAGTTTATTTTGTTAGATTACATGAAAACATTGACTTCCCTTTGAAAGAAACCCCTGAATTCAAGAACCTTCAAAGTTTCATAATGTTATTATTCCCAATCAAAGATTCATCAATAAATTTCCATTCAAGAGAAGAATTCTTCTTATTAAGATTGATTTTGTCCTTGATGGATAGTGATATTAAGAACTGTAAAAACATGACAGATTTAACCAAGTCGAACATGTGTTTCTGGATTGATTATTTACTCAAATTAAATAATCATACCTACCAAAGACTCCACTTGAAGTCTTTACTAGGAAAGATTGTTACTATGGTAATCGATGATGACGAACTCGATTTTGAAAGTGATCCAAAATTGATTCATAATGAGCTTATCAATAGAGATATGAAAATCAACGGGTTCAGTGAAAGAGATGCTTCTTGCTCTGCTGCTATGGCCATAAAAGATCCTGAAGTATCATCCAAATTTGTCAATAACCTTATGAATTTGAGAGAGTTTGCTACAGAGACATTAAACATGTTAGATGCTGTAGTGGGAAAAATTCCCTTGCATATAAGAATCATTGCAAGAAAAGGGTACGATCTTTCCAAATTGAATTTCCCAGAGAAATCTGAAACTCAACATTTATCCGTTGCTGGGGTTATGTTTTATAAACATTACATTGCTAGTATATTCTTCAATCCAGAAAATTTCGGATTCTTAGCTAACGATCCTTTCAACCCTGGAATTTTCAGAGCTAAATCCAAGTTGAATTTGAAGCATTTGAGTAGAGTCATTATGCAAGTATTTGCTTTGAAGCCTTTCAATGACAATTTTCTCAAACCTTTGAATGAATATTTACGTAATTCCAGTGACATAGCTCAATCAATAATCCATAAATTGATTGATGTTAATGATATTGAACAAGAATATAAATTGAATGATTATGATGATATCGTCACCCACGAAAGACCTAAATTAACTATGAAAGTTAGTGATATGGTGGAGATTGAAAAGATTGTTCAAAGAAATATCGATGTATTAGCTCCAAGTTTTGATGATCAGCTTTATGTTATTGCCAATCAATTAGATAATGCTATCAACTCTACTGATGATTTGGTATCGTTAAGTGAGTTGGGAATGATTTCTTTGAGCCTTAATCCTACAACCAAAGAAGAGTCTATTGCTGACACTAAAGGGAATGCTCTCTTCACACAAGTCAAAAGATCAGTGTTGTACATTATCAGAGTTCAAGAAGGTGATGAACTTGTAGACTTATTGATCTCAGGAATTCAACCTAAACATGAAGAAAAATTCAAACAAATCACTACCAGTGAAATCAATGAATCACAATCCGACAAGACTCGTAAAAAGGCTTACCATAAGACTTCTTTGGGTGATTTGACTACTATTTCTTATCATGAATTAAAGAAGAAAGCTTTGGAAACTATTTTACAATTGGAATTCATGGGATTGGTATCTAGAAACGATTCATACCAACAAATTCTTAACCAAATTGCTGTAGACATTAAGACCAAACATCAACAAAGAGTATCAAGAAAATCACAACTCGAAATTGCCATCAAAACCAACCAAAAGTTGGTAGAAAAATCTTCAGTATTACAAAGACAACACAAAGACTACAACGCTCATATTGATAGTATTTTGTCTCAATTACAACTGAAACCTAAAGACAAAAAGTTGTTTAATATTATACCGATATTCAGTAAACAGTACTTTTACCATAGAGAATTGAAAAAATCTAATAGATTGCCCAAATTCGGTTCATATAAATATTCAGCTAAAAAACTTATGGAACAAAAAATTGTTCTTGATTTTGGAGGACCTTTGAATTCAAGGTTCAGTTCGTCTTCTAAACTCGATTTTATGTTCAGTTGTCATCAACCAGGTAAGTTTACCATCGAAGCAGCTAATGGATCTGTTAACATTCCGGGAGCATTTAGTTCAATATCTTTGGATGAGATCTTAAATCTTCAATATGAAAATAAACCCAAATACGAAGCTTTTGACGGTATGGTTGTTTTTGATTCCATGAATTTGACAAGTTTCATATTCAAAAAATTCTATGACCTCAAGAAAGAGTAAGTTCAAGCAGGGCAATATAAAAGTTAATGTACATTTATTTCTTTAATAATTCATCAAGTTTTTTCTCTAATTGCAGTAATTTTTCGTCTTTTTCCAAACCAGCAGCAGTTAACTTGGAAACTTGAGATTCTAATTTGTCGACAATAGAGGCAAGTCTATCGATGGTAGATTTTAAAGTTGGCTTGGCCTCAGATTTAGCTTCGGTGGTAACTTCAGAAGGAGCTGATTCCACAGGTTTGGATATCTTTGGTTCTTCTTTAGGTTCAACTTTAGGCTCGACTTTTGGTTCAGATTTAGCTTCGACCTTTGGTTCGACCTTTGGTTCGACCTTGGCCTCTTTGGTGACTTTTGGAACTTCTTCCTTTTCAATGACAACTGGGGCTTCAACTGGTTTTTTGACTTCTTCCCATTCGTCATCTTTGACTCCACTTTCAACTTCTTCTTCAACATCACTTGAAACAGTAACCTTATCCAAGAGTTTATTAACTTCAGAAGAAGATTTCAAACTGTCATCAACTGATTTAGGTTCTTGAACTGGTTCATCCTTCTCAACAGGTTTTTCGACAACCTTTTCAACAGGCTTTTCAACTTCTTTAGCCTTTTCGGCTTCTTTAGCGGCCTTGGCTTCACCGACTTTAATTCCTGGTTTGGATTCGGTGATTTCAGGTTCAGTACCTTCATAAATTGATTCCATACTCATCAATAAAGGACCGTTACATTTCTTACCACCAAACCATTCATCAGCAGTTAAAGCAGGTTTATTTGAAGGACAATCAGGGAAGATATCATTTTGGAATAATTCTGATCTTCTAGGAACAATAAAACTCAATGGTTCAATTGAATGATCATTGACAGTTTTGTAACATTTCAAGATTTCATTTTCCTTAACATTGACAGCTCTTTTAGGAGAAGCACAGAAACCTCTTTGAGGGTCAGTTGAAGGATATTGAGATAAATCATGTAAATAGTCATTTTCATATTCATAATAACGAATATTACCATCACCTTTACCTGCTAAGTATAAAATGGAAGTAGCATCATCATAAATTGGGATTAAAACACCAGAAGATTGATCAATGACTAAGAATCCATCAATTGGACCTTTATTAATGTCATTAACATCCCAAACCCCAACTTGACGATCGGATAATCTTGAGAAACCAGTGGTTACAACTCTGTCAGTATTTCCAAGCCAAGCGACTCTAGCTGGCTTGGCACCAGTATGACCTGGACCTTCAGAGATGATTTTACCTGATCTAACATCCCAAATTCTTAATTTCTTATCTCTAGATGCTGTTACCATTAATGAACCATTGTAGTTAAAGGCAAAAGAAGTGACCAAATCTTTATGTTGTAAAGTGATTTCATCTTTACCGGTTTCTAAATTCCAAATCTTAACGGAATAATCTAATGAACATGAAGCTAAGACATTTTCGGCACATGGATGGAATTGAACTTTACCAACTTTTCTGGTATGACCTGATAAGACTTTGATTGGTTCAGTTATATCTTTGATATTTTCATTCTCATCAATGTACTTATGGAAAGAGTAATCTTGAGGAATTTCCCATACCAAGATCTTTCCATCATCAGAACATGAAACAATTTGTTGATCATTGAAGGGATTAAATGAAGTATCCAAAACTGGGCCCTTATGACCTCTAAATAATGAAACGGTATCAGGAGCTTTACCAACTTCACCTACAGGGATAATTGCAAAAGCACCACCACCTGAAGAATCCCAATTCAAAGAAATATATTTCCCGTTGGTTTGAATAATGTCCGAATCCCAAGCGTTCTTGGTGACTTTTAAGTTTTCGTAACAAAGCTCTTTCTTAGAAGCTTGTCCGAAGACGTGACGATATTTAGATGCTCTAACGAATTTCCCACTGGTTAAGTTAGTATAAATTATGAGACAAACTCAAATGTGGAACATACCTCATAGTGTTTATCTTTGAAATTCTGTCGCGACTGGGAGATAATGGAACAGTTTGGGCTTGATTATGGTGACGACGGAGGCAGTATAAGTTCAGGTGCAATTGTTGACGAAGTAGATAAGAATATGCTTAAACAAAAGCATTGTGTATTTTGTGGAGCCGATTTCCAACAACCAGGATCTTTAGGACGTCATTTAGATCGGAAAAAAGGTGACAATCTACATCCATCAGACAAAATAGATCAATTACGTCAGAACGTTACTCGGAGGAAAAAACCGTCAGGATCTGATGATGATTTGGTGAAGCAAGTCAATAAAAGAATCAAAAAGCAAGAAATTGCTAAACGATATAACCTGAAAGATGATGTTCGAGAGAGAAATAGGTTAAGAAGGAAGATGAGAGATCGCCAAATCAAATCTCGATTATCAGTGCTTGAAGATTTCCAGAATGGATTCGGTGATCATTCAGATATTTCCAACTTTGGCCATTTTGTATGTATGTTCTTACCTGTAGGTCAATGGCCCGATACACCTCCTGACGGGAATTTACGAGATATAGTAGTGGATGGAGTGAAAAGATATAAACACCCCCTTTGGACAGAGGATAAAGTATACGAAGCTTTTGAACGATGGGAGAAGTTACCTCATGATATGAAGCAAACAGTTTGGCAACAAGAATGTAAACAAAGTTTAGACCAAACACTAAAGAATGTAACTCTTTACGATATCCAAAACAGGAAAGAGATCTTCCAATTACAACAACAGAAACTTGTGGATGATTATTCTAAAGAGGATTACATTGATTACGATTTTAACGACTTAGATGACTTTAATGAAGTAAATTAATATATATATTTAAATTTCCATCTTCTCTACAATGTTCTTTAACTCACTTATGTATCTATTTTCGATGGTGTCACCCTTACCAGCAGTGACTTTCAACACTAACTCATTCAATTCAGCTGATCCTAAGATATCTACATGTTCGGCAGTTTTAGCTCCACCTCTAATATCAAATCTATCAGGTTCATGTTTGATTTCTACAATAGTGACAGGAATGTTACCAGGGTTGAATCTGGTATTATTTCTTTGCCAAATATGACAGGCAGAGTGGGTCAACAAACTGACAGTACCATCACCATCACCGAAATAAACAGGATCAACTGCTTCAGGGTCAATAGTAATATTTAATTTGGAGTCAGGTTCAGCATCTTTGTAAGAGTAAGCTCTTTCAGTAGGGTTACCCACACCATAGAAACAATAGTATTTCATGTCTGGGGCGTTAGGTAAAGATGCCTCTAAAGGATTAGTCCATTTGGAATGGTCATGATTATTTTTTTGAACTTCACTTTCAGTCTTTGCAAAACCGAAAGAATATTGATCTTTAATCCTATTTGAAAGCCATGGTGGTGAGAAATCTAATAAATAATCAATAGCTTGATCCATGGTCAAATTTCTATCACCTTGAGCAGATTTCAATCTAATGAAATTACCAAAACTTTCATCTTTAGGACCATCTAAGGCAGAAGTATCATTTAATGCATCATTTTCTGTCATCAAGGTATTAGTTGGATCATCCGGTGCATGACTCAAGTTTCCCCAGATCAATTCACCCCCTTTAGGAATCATACTTGGAATTCCACCAAAAGTTCTTAACATATCGAGTCTTTCCTTTCTACTGAAGAACTTTTCTAACCCGTACACTGCTAAGGCATTCAATTGAACCGTATCCTTCATTTCCCCGGAGATCAAAGCAGTCAAAGTCTTTGGTGTACCCAAAGAAGATCCACTAATATCCACAACAGAAGCGATATATTTATTACACCAATTAGGACCCCCATTACCATAATGTTCCCCTTCAGCTTCTACCCATTTTAGGAAGTAAAAGATAACCTGGGATCCCATGGAATGACCAATTAAACTGGTCTTTTCACCACTCAATTTATAATTGACTTCAATTTGATATTTCAATTTAGTGAAATAACCATCTCTTTTCTCTAAATCTAAATAAGCCAATCTCCAATCATAAGCAGCAGATATCATATTATTAGGACCATAGCCAATAACAGCTAGATTTTGTAAAATCTTGTTCCAAATCCAATATCCGGCAATGAAAAAATCAGCAGCATCAAAACCTTGGGAAGCTCTAAGCTTGAAATTAGGTGGATCAAGACCGGTTTCCGGATCCAACATTATATGCCTCAACCAACATGTTTTATCCAAGACCATCGTTCTCAACATGTAAAAAGATCCCCATAATCTTTTTCGGAAGTGGTTGATAGAAGGACAATCCCCATCAGTGGATAAACCCCAACTTTCGATTCCAGTAGATATAACACCCGGAACCATAACGACATTATCCTTGGCCGATAACTTTTCACTGGCCATTCTTCTCCCCACGGAAAAAGAATCTGCTGATCCATTCAATTGCTCATTATCTTTATCGGTGAAATCTGACAACACCGATTGAATTGACGATGGAAACATATCTTTCCAATCACCAAACACGTTGGAAAATGAATCAAAATTCACATAACTATCTAAATCCCTTACCATCAATGTTTCTGGTGATGTGGAAAAAAATATAGCTCCACATATACCTAAAACAGCACCCAAAATAAAGACAACTCTTCTACTTTGGTGTAATTTCTTCTTCAAAACTTTAGCTTCTTTTGCATCATGATGACGTGTATGATGAGAATGCTCTACATGAGTTTCAGTTGATTGTTCCTCTACGGGTACCTCGGTGGTACCCAGTTTCTTATCAGACTTATTTACTTGTTTTGCCATGATTGAAGTAGACCCTTCGCGAAGCGCATTTGATAATCTATATTAATCCTATAAAAAACTGGTACTACAAAAAGACACTCTAAGAATGGTTAGGGGTGACAATGGAAGGGGAGGGATGTTAGAATACTTCCATGGTGTAGTCATATTCTATACCAGGAGTTACACTAGCAATGAATTTTAAGAATATGATCAAATATTGATCTACCCTTATACCTTCTACGTCTTCCGAAGATTCTGAATCATCTTCAACCCTTTTCTTCTTTTGAGCTTCAATGGCATGCTTCATAAATACTTTCATCACTGTGGAATGTCTACATGGATGAATTGATACTGAAGTGGTGTTGTAAGTTACAGGTAAATTCTCAATGGTGGCAGTCTTATCACGATAATCAGTTGAAATGTCTTCAAACATCTGTTTTGGTAACAAAGGAATCCCATTGGAATTAAAACCAACCAAATATAACTTGGGAACTCTGTAACTAGTGGAGTAACATATGTATAAATCGTATTTTCTCAAATTGTTTTCGTTCTTAGACAAATCTTCGAAATCATCGATATTTAGCTCAGCTGTTTCATCAACAAGATCCTCTAATTCATCAATTTCTTCAACTTCTTGAGGTAACTTTTTTGTAGTGTGAATCTTGTGAGATTTGACCCATCCGTCTTCTAATTCCTCTTCATCTTCATCCAAATCAGCTTCAATTCCCAAATAATTGAATGCTCTTTGGTATGAAGGTACATGCTTCGTTACCAAAAATTGCTTATCCTTAGGTAAGAAATCCTTTTGTAACTTGTCAGGGCAACTAGACCATTCCCATGTAGGGAATTTGTAAGTAAGATAATCACCAGCTTTTACAAATTCTTCAGGACTGATTTCTCCTGTTGAAGTAAAGTTGGAATTATGATTGATAGGAGTTAAATACTCTCTCAACATAGAAAACTTCGACCTTATCAGCATGATGTTATATGTTATTGTTCGTGAATGTTAGTGATGGTAGGGATTTAGGATGACACAAGTGAGACTCCTTATCGAAATGCGATCCTGTAGACATTGTGGAGTGCGACATCGCGAGTCAGTCAGATTTAAAGTTGATATAGTTTAAGGATATATAGACAGAGGGTAGGATATAAGCAATAGCAACAGACAGTCAGGCAACGTTAAAATGCACATCGGAAAATTACTCACTTTCGGACTTCTGTATGACTGGAATGTGAAATTAGTCAAGGAAGCAGAAATCACAGGATTCTACGACAAAAGAAGACCAGTGGTTATTTGGCACGGTTTGGGTGATAACTATAATTCTTCAGGAATGCATAGAACTCATGAAATTATAGCTCAGCTCCATCCCGAGGTCAGTGTTTATTCTATACGTCTAGACGATGACCCTTCGAAAGATCAACAGGACTCATTGGTAGGAGACATAAATAAACAATTGGAAACAATTTGTACTCAGATAGGCGAAAACAAGGATTTATCAGATGGATTTGATGCTATAGGTTACTCCCAAGGCGGACTTTTACTTCGAGGATTGGTGGAAAGATGTTCTGGGGCCAAAATCCATAATCTCATAACATTTGGATCTCCTCACATGGGGGTCATGGATTTGCCTGCCTGTGAAGACCCTAAAGATTGGGTTTGTAAACGTAGAAACGCTTTTTTAAAGAAACAAGTATGGTTTAGTTCCATTCAGCATAGTGTAGTCCCAGCTCAGTATTTCAGAGATCCTTATGATTATGTGAATTACATGAAATATTCCAATTTCTTAGCGGATATAAATAACGAAGCCTTAGATCATTACAACAAGGTATACAGTGATCGAATGAAGATGCTAAATAAGTTTGTTATGATTCAATTCTCTGAAGATACCACTGTCACACCCAAAGAAAGTGCACATTTTGGAGAATTGGATATTCAAACAGGGGAGATAATTAGCATGAAGAACTCCAACATCTACAAGTCAGATTTTTTGGGTTTGAAAACGCTTGATTCGAAGGAAGCTTTAGAGTTCTTTGAATTGGAAGGTCGTCATATGTTGATCCCTGACACCTTCTTGGTTAATGTGGTCAATGATTATTTGGGAAGTCAATTTTAGGAATATATGGATTTATGAACAGATTTAGTTTGGGTAACGTGATCTATAACTCTCTGGTATTGGGTATGTATCTCAGATCCATCGCTGCAAAAAGTCGCACAGGGTTATGGAAGATATCAATGAAAGACAGAAGCGTATAGCATTGTTAAGGGCCCAAAGAAAAGCTGGGAATAAACCCCAAGTCACCAAAGAAGAACCAAAGCAAGCCAATACGGAGTCTGATGTTCCTGAGACGATTCCAACGCCGAATGAAATTAATGTTATGAAACTTTCAGGTAACGAAACTGTTGAATTGGTATCTAAGGATATCGAGAACCGTATATTTGCCAGATCCAAAGAAGTTGCTGATAATGCAATAGAATTCGAAAATCTTGAAGTTGAAAAGAAGCCCACTTACAACCAAGACTTGAAGGATAGTATGAAGAGGGAGTTTGAAATTGCACAACAGCGTACCAACAAAGTGATCAATCAGATCTTACAAGAAAAGTATACAACAAAGAACGATTAAGAAACCCAAAAGTGTACAATCCCCAGTTCATTACTCATTCAAATCCCTTCTTACGATGAAAAACGACCCCTATATAGATAACAATATAAAATCACATGATACATCACATGATTCGCATCTGACTTTAATTCTCGAAAATCTCCTCCAATCATTTCAAATCTCACCAATCCGAATTGTTGAGAATTTTTCAAAGATGTCAATGATTAATAGAATTGCATTAAGGGCTGTTGCTCCTACTAAAATGGCTGTTAGACCATCATCGTATGTTTCAATGATTCAATAAAGGGTGATTGAGTAATTGTTTTTTTCAACGGGATCCACCGAGTGATTTACCATGTTTAAGTTGTGATATACCATTGATTCACAACGCCAAATAATAGGTATTCGAAATATCTTCGTTCAAATCCTTAACCTATCAATGTGGATGTTCCAGATCATTAGTAACAAAATCCGTGACTATCAAAACTTCAATTGCCTACAAACTTCGAATAATATGTAATACTAACATTTATAGAATTGGTTTAAGATACATGTCTACCCCAGTTGAACCAAAGGAAAAGGCTAACACCATCGTTGATGCCATGCCAGGTAACAACTTATTATCAAAAACCGGTTACTTAGCTGCTGCCGCTGCTGCTTCAGCTTACGGTATCTCTAATGGATTAATCGTTTTACACGATGAAACCATTTTAGTTGCTTGTTTCACTGCTTTCGGTGCTTTAGCTGCTAAGTTTGGTGCTCCATTATATACTTCATGGGCTGATGATGAAATCAAAAAAGTAAGAGATTTATTAAACGGTTCAAGAGCCAAACACGTCAACGCTGTTAAAGAAAGAATTGAAAATGTTAATCAATTAAAAGATGTTGTTGAAACCACCAAACAATTATTCGCTGTTTCTAAAGAAACCGCTGAATTAGAAGCCAAAATCTTCGAATTAAAACAACAATCAGCTCTTGCTGCTGAAGCTAAATCAACTTTAGATTCTTGGGTCAGATTCGAACAACAACAAAGACAATTAGAACAAGAACAATTAATCAAATCTGTGTTATCAAAGGTTAACAAAGAAATTGAAAATCCTAAATTCCAAGAAAAAGTCTTAAACGAATCAGTTACTGAAATCGAAAAACTTTTCGCTAAAGCTTAGAATCGTAGAGGAACTCAAGTCATAAAAATATATACGTATTAACTATAACTCTTAACAATCTCTTTTGATGGTTTCCACACGTGAAGAGAATTATCGTCAGCTACACTTGCAACCATCCAATCATCATGTAAAGACCAGTCAAAATCATTAACTCCCAACATATGACCTCCATGGTTGAAGATCAATGGATCAGGTTGTTTGTCAACATCAAAAATCTTGAGGAATTTATCAGAAGAACTTGATGCCAAAATATTGTGGAATTTAGGATGCCATTTGACTTGCGTTATTGAATCTGTATGATGAGAAAGGTTGAACAAAGAAGTTCCTTGATCGAGGTTCCTTATGTCCCATACTTCTACAACTCCTTTACTATCACCCGTGGATAAATATTGTTGGTTCATGGGGTTGATGCTGACGGAATTGATGGCATTAGGTAAGATCTTCTTATCTATAGTGGGGCTGTCTGTTCTCATATCTATCAACTTCAAGTGCCCAGCTTCGTCAACTATACAAAAAATGGAGTCATGTTGACGTACCCATTCTATATCATTAACACCAGCTACATTCAATATAGATTTTATAGGTTTAATGGTGGTATTATCTTTATCTTTGAATTGAGATTTAATATCGTATATGTCAATCCTCCCATTCATTTTACCTGACGCTATCATTCCTTCTATTTGTCTGTTCCAGTCAATGGCATAGATATCCTGATTTTCATCTATCTCTTGTTCTCCTAGTATTAAATCTGGAGTGTTAATATCGGTATTGATGGTGTTATACGAAGAATGCTTAGTACGATTATAAATGACAAGATTCCCCATATTGTTACCACTAGCAATTATATCTGCATTTTGAGGCATGTACCTTAATTTGTTAACATCACCAAGATGATTTATCTTTTGCAACACCGACATCTTCTTCTTCGATACCTTGCCTAATTCGAATTCTAGTTTATCAGGATTGAAATTTAAACGATCAATATCCAAATTTTGATTGAGGTTCTTATAGTAAGGTAATTGTAACATGGATATGCTATCGATTGATTGACCCAAAGTGAATGTTCCTAAGAGTAATCGTTGTAATAAGACCTCTTGACTTTCCACAGTGGTTTCGAGATCAGGGAAAAACGAAACACATAGTGATGGCCAAAGTAATGAATATGTGGAAATATAGTCATATAAGAACGGAGTATTCTTCTTCCAAACACGATATTGAAGTTGGATCTTCTCATCTAGTTGTGAATCTACTGGTTCGGTCATGATGATACAGCGCGTTTTATTTTGGTGGGGCGCGCCATATAGGTTGAAGAACATCACCAAAGTTAGCGGTTGACTGCCTTACCTAGAAGAACCCAGAGACTTATGGACAGTCAGATGTTCATCCTTAAGGCTGAAACAATAATTTCGAACTAATTCTTAGATAATATGTGGTGTCATGTGTCTTGATGCACCTATCTCGATGACCAAGGTATAGATACAGATCTAAGACTTCATATTGGTGAGGCGGACGTAAAGTAAGGTCCACGAAGGTATGACCGAATCCAAGACGGACTTAAGATCATGTAGATCCAAGAAGTGGCATCGATGTCCCGATCATGTGAGTCCCATGATTATTTCTCTATAACTACCATACTATCTCTTTAAAATTTGACGGAAGAGGATGTCTAACGAGCCAAAGGTCAGCATCAAGAAACCAGAAAGACTTCCGCTGTTTATAGAACGTTTTCATATAGCTCATGGGGCTAGTAACTTCTATAGCAACTTTCATGTGACAGGAGTATACAATAAATCTTTGGATACCGTTCTTCTATCAAATGTGTTACGTACGATGATAGGGAGATACCCTGTTTTTGCGTTGACTATCAACAGATCCAAGCGCAGTACTGGGAGGGAGATTGAAAGGGATATCAAGTACGAT
The DNA here is from genome assembly GCA_943733655.1 of Yamadazyma jaroonii. Taxonomy (NCBI): domain Eukaryota; kingdom Fungi; phylum Ascomycota; class Pichiomycetes; order Serinales; family Debaryomycetaceae; genus Yamadazyma; species Yamadazyma jaroonii. The sequence goes on from CALSDN010000005.1 coordinate 87,772, forward strand.
TATAAGAACTACAGAGTCAGTCCGGTAGAAATAATTGAATTCAAAGATGTAGTAGAAGTAGTGGATAGAAATTATTCTACTTTAGAACTTAATTATATTAATAATACGCTAATTGAAAATGACACCAACAAAGTCACTTGGAGAGTGATTCTTTATGCCGATAATTACCTTACGTTTTATAACAACCATACTTTTTTTGACGGAGAAGCAGGTGCCAACTTTCATAAAGAGGTACTAAGCATCCTTGATGAACTCGATGGTACAAAATTGGACTTTCAAGAATGTTTGTTTGAGTTTGGCCACAACTTTCATTTTCCATTACCTTTAGATCAGATGACTGACATACACAAACTGAACATATTCCTAAAAACGAAGCTTGTAATAAGGGAATTATGCCCTGAAATGGTGAAAAATATCGTTTCTAGAGCTACTGATGGGACTTATCCAAACTTCATCAAATTTCCATTTTTTAAATCCAAGTACATGAAAACTTACAAGACCAATTTGAAACTCATTAAGATAGACGATGTCACCATGAAGGGTTTGGTGAAAAATTTGAGGAGTGAAGGAACAACACTTACATCATTTTTGACTGTAGCTGTAAACTATTGTCTCCAGAGAACCATGAAGGTCACTCTTCAGAAACCCAAATCGACTGTTAGCGCTATAGATATCAGTGGCAGGAGATATCATCCGGAGTTGAAGTCTGAATTGAAGTTTTCCAATTTCGTAACGTTATTTGAATGGAAAATGAAACCTTTGTTCGAGCTAGAGGAAATACTACCTGAACTGAAGAGGCTCAATGTATCTCTAAATAAGGAAATCAAGTCTCAAATAGGTTTCAAATGGTTAGGTCTTCTAAACCTTACAAAAATCAGAGACGTAGTAAAACCAAACAAAACTCATATTAAACAGCCATATATAGTTGAAATTTCAAATTTGGGGTACCATGAATTCTCCAATGGTCCTTGGAATGTCAGAGATGTCATATGTAGTCAATGTCTTGGAGTGAGTGCAACCTTTAGCCTCACAATAGTGAGTTGCAGCACTGGTATGAATATAGGGTATGCATTTTTGGACGAGTTTCAAAATTATCCCCATGAGGAATTCATTCACCTGCTTCAATATGTGATCAATCAGTTTGCTTGTAAGTGATGAGCCGAAAAGCAAAATCTATAAACGTTTGTTGTGTCTTAATGTAAAGATGTTTTTAACCCATAATTTTATGGGAACGGAGGTCTTAAGGTATTCATCTTGCTCTAATTCTGCATCTCCAACAAGCTGATCTTTGGAAATGATGTAACCTCTCAATATAATCAAATCTATGATGGAGATTATGAACATACATCCTATAATGACTATACAGTAAAGGAATTGGGTTGGAGAAGCATGATCTTTAGTGGCCGAAAATGCTATCAATGTTGCCACTATGGCCACCATACCAAATGGGAATAATGTCATCAGGAAAAATGTGTTTAATCTTTGAAGTTGTCCACCTAAAAGTCTCAATTGCACTACTACCATAGTGATAAGAACAGTACCAATGAGGAAACCAAGAATGAAGCACAAGACCAAAATGGTAGCATAAGATCTGGCAGGAATCCACATTCCGTAAATAAATATGATTGTAATGATGTAACAAATAATGGAGGTGTTGATTGGACCTATTTGATCACAAATGTATCCCATAGCAGGTCTACCTAAAGCTGTACCTACAAGTAAAATAGCTGAAGCGATAGAACCTTGATTATCAGAATATCCCATTGAAATCACGTAAGAATCCATGGAATATAAACATACACAATATCCAAATATCCCTGAACAGATGTATAATAAGGACAAGTAGAAACTTGAAGATTTCAAAATATCCATGTTTATTAGTTGAGACAGTTTCTTGACTTTTTGAGCTGACTTGACCTTCATTAAGAGGATGGCTACTGAAAGTAAGCCAAAGTTGATGATAGCTTGAGCTCTAAGTCCCCATCTAACTCCATCGATTTCAATGACCTTTTGCATTCCAAGAACGTAAGTCAAACCACCGAATCCAGTAGCAGACATGAATATACCTTGAGCTGTTGAAAGGAATTTACGCTTCTCGTCATTTCTGAACCAATGAGGAAGAATTGTGAAACTTGGAAGTCCTAAACATGCTAAACCAATAGATTGCAAAATCCCTTGACACACATACAATTGCCAGATTTGATGATGAGAAGAAATACTAGTTAACACCAAACCTAGGGTTTGTAAGATGTTTCCCACCCACAAAATACCAATGATCCCAATCTTACCAATGACTATGTTGATGATGGGTGATAACATGAATCCAACACCTACACTAAGACCACCCAAAGCGGCATAACCTAATTTGGAACCACCATCATAGGTGTCGTACTTGGTATAATGTGCCAAATAGATTGAAAAAGAAGCGTTGTTTCCCCAAGAACAGAAGGAGATCAAGAATACTGATAACAAGATAACATATGAATATCCTTGATTATATGTATTATCAATGTTATAGGTAACCTCTTCCACATCATTAGAATTTTTCTCCGAATCTCTGGATTGGATCAGCTCAGATTCGGTCTGTACCACTGAAGAATTTGACATATTTTTAAATTATCCATGTAACTTCCATGGTATTTATTTGCAGCCATTTGTAATCATGACAATTTGACGGAAGCCTCTCCTTCCCGATTAGGCTAAACACCGCATTTGTCAGTAAGCAAGTTTATCTACCGGTTTTAAACCTAAAACGGAAAAATTCTTATGAAAAATGACAAATGGAATAACTCTTTTGGTGCAAGTGATTAAGACGGGGCTCCATACTCCAATAATGCCGATATTTGGTGAATTCATGGTTATAATTTTCAGACTATGGTTCAGATCAAATTGACAGCTGCGAAATCCCATCGCAATGGAAGACTTGAGACTTAATTCCTCTAAGTTGGGGACTGAAGAATAGTATGTACTAAAGCTTTGATGACTCACCGAACACTTACTAATAAAATAGTTGGAATAATTTCTATAAGAAGGAACTCAACAATTTCCAGGAAAACTCCGAAGATGAGGGAGAATGTTGGTTTGATGATTCTGATGCTGAGTCTAAAATGATTGAATTTTTGATCCAAAAGATAAACAATGGGGATATAGATAAAACAGAATTACTGATTCTTGATTTAGGAACGGGGAATGGCCATTTATTATATCAAATGACGGAAGAATTCCTGGAAGAATTGGAAGTTGAGGTCAAGGTATCCATGAAAGGAATTGATTACTCACCAGATTCCATTGACTTTGCCCAAAAATTGAATACAAAATACCAAACAGATATAAAATTCCAACAAGTAGATTTGTTGAATGAAACCTTGGACGAAACTTATGACATCATTCTCGATAAAGGAACTTTTGATGCCATTGCCTTGAACCAAGATATTGTTAGAGACAATAAAATCGGCATGGACATATACCCAGAGAAAGTCATACAGCTCATGAGACCAGGAACCATTTTCTTGATCACATCCTGTAATTTTACTGAAGAAGAATTAACTAAAATCATGACCAGTCACGGATTGAGAGTTTGGGACCAAATTACATATCCAACTTTCGAATTCGGCGGAGTTAAAGGTACCACCATCTGTAGTATAGCATTTATTAGATAATATACACTTGTAAAGTCTTATAATTCACTCTTCAAAGATTCGATCTTATCGAACAAATCATTTCTTAAATTGGCATTACTGAACTTTAACAAATATTGTACAGGTTTAGAATCTTTGATAGTATTGAATCTAAGATATTTGTCTGGACTCAAAGAAGATTCCAAGCCTTTGAAAACTTCAGTTTCTTTGAAAATTGGGACATTTAAAATCACTCTCAATAACCCATTGGATCGCATGACTAATCTAAGCTTCTTTTCTGTGGATTGATTCAAATGGATGGTTCCTAAGCCTCTTTCTTTCCATCCTTCACTGATTTTTTCGAACTCTAATTCGAATAATTTACAAAGGGATGAAAATTGTGATTGTTCGTTTTCTTCACCTGTTTGCTTTTCAACTAAGGTCAAATCGATTTGCTTGTATTGTACGGGATTCTCCTTCTCCTGCTCTTTTTCTTCTTCTTTATCTTCTTGGGTAGCTTCAGGTTCCACGTCCAAGAATGATCTTTTCTTCAAGGAATTCTGGAAAGCTCCTGAAAATTTGGTGTTAGATCCAAAACTGGACCCCGTATCAAAAATGTTCGTTTTAGGACGTTCAGCAAATGAAGTAGTTGATCCAAATACTGGTTTATCTTTAGGAGTATCTTTCGAATTAACTTGGGGAGTATCTTTGGGAGTTTTTGGTTCGATAATGGAATTTGTAGGAGTGACTTTGAAATTGAATGATGTACCTCCGAAAGTGTGTTTCGAAGCTTTTTCTGGTGCTGGGGATTTATCTCTAGGAGGTAAAGGAGGTTTTTGGGATGGTGTAGTTACAGAAAGTGGTACTTCAGACAGTTTGGTGTCTGGTCTACTCACGGGAGATTGATGCTCTTGAGATGATTTTTGAGCTTTCAAATCTGTCAATTGTTGTTGTAACACATCAAACTTGGCGTCTATATATTTGAAGATCTCTTCCTTTAAAGAAGAAACTTCATTATCGTCACCTTTCATCCTTTTGCTGTCGGACATGGTCGCGTGGAAGATGAAATTGCGATGGGGAGAGATGGTTCGCGGAGTGCTGGCCCTATGACCTGAGATCTTGAAAATTCTATTTACTTATTATATATTAGGGATAATGCTATGCTAAATGAAGAATCAGTAGTTATATTTGGAATATTTGTCTCTGATACTTCTCTCGACTCTTTCCATGGGTTGGTACAGGGAATATGATGAATATGAAGAGTAGGCTTGAGTTGAAGTTTGTGATTGATAAGATGGAGCTGAATAATTTGACGACAGGGAAAATGCTTGACCAGACTTTGGGAATGTAGGATACGGATTTAAGTTCAATCTTCGGCCACTTGAAGCAGCAGATGAATAATTATTGGTTTTAGTATATCCTCTTCCTCCTAAACCACCACCCAATCTTCGAGGTTTCCACGTCTTCATAGCACCATGTCTTTGGATGTCAACTAGGATCTTCCTCTCAAAGCCTTCTATCTTCAATCCTGTAGCACTTAATTCTTGAACACATGATCTGGAACTGGTTTCTGTCACAAAAACTATGAATCCATAACCTCGAGACTTCCCGTTCTTATCTCTGATGATCTTGACCGACTCTATATCTCCATATTTCCCCAAAGCATTGGATATATCAATCTCAGTCACTTTATAATCTAAACGAGATACGAATACTGTTCTACTAGGATCAGAAATCACTGGTTGTTGGTGATAATCATTCAACTGTCTTAAATAACTGGCTATTCGTTTACTTTCACGTTCTCTCTTTTGTTGTCTATCGATTTGTAACTTGGTTTTTGGTGATGGTGATGGTTGAGGTAATGAAGCAGCCGCCTGGGTTAAAAGTGGTTTCAACGGTGTTATGGGGGAAATATCTCGAGTTTTTCGAAGATGGTACTCATAGTCAGATGGTGGGAATGAAGGTAATGGTAATTTGTCAGGGAATAACTTCCTTATCTTAGGTGGGAACTTCCCTATCTCTTCAGTGATAGACATGAAAAATGCGCATCTTTCACAGGGATTTAATCTTAGGTGAACCCACCCAAGTTCTACAATGAGACCAGTAGACGAAGAAATTGAACAGTATAATGATCAATTAGATGTTATAGGATTACCTATTATGACCCGATCTCAGTTATCGGTATTCAACGGTCGTACTAATGAAAAGATATACGTGGGGATCAAAGGATTGATCTATGATGTTCTGGCTAATGCTAAGAGTTATGGCCCTGAAAAGAGTTATAATGCTTTGGCAGGTAAAGAGTCTACAAGATTGTTGGCTTTGAATAAACTTAAAGATGATGGTATCAATAATACTTGGTATATAGATGATTTAAGTGAGAAACAGTTAGCTAGTCTTGACAAATGGATAGAATTCTTCCATAAGAGATACCGGATAATTGGAGTGATAGGAGATCGCGAGGACTAGGGGTCATGAAGGATAGTGATCATGAAGATTAGTGATCCTCACCATTAGGAGATCGTTATTAGTACAGTACTAAAGTAACTAAAATTCAATGTTCATAATCAAATTTAAGTAGCACGGGAAATGGTATAAAAATCTCACTATTCTACCACAATCTCTACCACCGACCATGGGCGCAGCGTGAACGACGCCAATTCTAGATTCAAAACGCGGTGCTTTCAACAATACATCTAATCTATTATCAATATTTATGATCCAAACATCATAATTTCATCGTTTTAATCCTCTTAATCACCTCTATTTGTCTTAACTATCGACCGTACCTGATTTCCAGGTCCTCCGACGGTAAATAACTCAATATCTAACCATCTCGCTAAAAATCCCAAATCTCAAATTTCACATAAAATTTTTTAACCTTCACTACAGTGATTTTATTTATTTCCAACTATAACAACGCACATATCGTACAAACAATCACGTAACTAGTTATCATAACTTCTACGTCAAATCATTATAACATTAGTCACCTGAAACATTTCCATTTAAGATAATTTCACCTCATTCTACTACCATTAATAACTAATCATGGAAGCAGGTACGGCAGCAGCATTTAAAGATTCCCATTTGAATTTGAATAATTTCGAATATTCAAGTTCAAGGAAAGCTTCATTAACATCCCAATCAACCAAAACCATGTCAAAGATCTTTAGAAGAAAAGATGCTGAGATGGGAGGTTTTGATGAAGAACAAGGATTAGATATTCAGTATTTGACTGGTAATAATGTATCTTTGGATGATATAACACATATTAGGGGTAGAGGACCTTACTCCACAGGAGGTAAAACCTTGGACACAACCCCTATCATCCCTACGTTGGGGAATAATGGGAATCCATCTAACCCTAATAAGATCAATAACGTGCAATATAGGAAACAGATGAATCATCAGATGAAAATGAATTTGGCTAATAGTGCTCGAGCCATGAGTTTGGCAGGTAATAACCCTATGAATGATAGAGCCATGAGTTTGGGAGGACCTAGAACCATGAGTTTGGGAGTAGGAGATCCTCGAGCTATGAGTTTAAGATCGGGTCCACCAGGTCCACAACAACAAGGACCTAGAGCAATGTCTATGAGATCACCTAATATGGGACAAATGCCCAATGGACAAATGCCAGGGCCAAATATGGGTCAAATGCCTATGATGAATGGGCAAATGTCTATGATGCCTAATGGACAAATGGGTCAGATGAATTATAATCAAATGAATATGTATGGACAAATGAACCCAATGCAAATGAACCAAATGCAAATGAATCAAATGCAAATGGGACAAATGATGCCCAATGGTATGAACGGTCAAATGGGACAAATGGGACAAATGGGACAAATGAATGGACAAATGATGCCTAATGGACAAATGAATGGGCAGATGAACGGACAAATGAATGGACAAATGCCAATGTATTCCTACAATAGCAACACTTCCACCCCAGTAAACCAAAGCTCCAATGATTCCTTAATGAACGTTGTTGAGGAAGAAGATGAAGATACTGGACCTCCTTCGAAATCAAATTCTCAAAATGAACCAGATGAAGATGTTGTTTATAAATTCGATGATGAAGATGGTGAACTTGTTTCTAGAAAATCCACCATCAAGAAATCTAATTCTATGAGATTACGTAAGTTGAATTTATTCAATGAAATTGATATTGAAGAAGAACCTAAATCTCCAATTGAAACTGAAGCTGATGAACCAACTAGTCCGTCTTTCAACATCAATGAACCAACCAGAGAATCAATGGTTAAAAGTAGTAGTGATGAGTTCCATCAAGATACCTATAAATCCTTAGGAGCCAATGCTAACGAATCAAAAGTTTATTATACCGCCAACGAATTTTCACCACAAAAATCACCTGAAAAGTATAGATCTCCCGAGAAACCCCGTCAATCTTCCATTGCTCAAAGTCCTGAAACTACAAAGAGTCTCCCATCACCACCAGATCATGATTCTGACGATACAGTTGAAGATTTAGATAACTCAGGAAAACCTATAGTTCGTGAAGAGAGTAAAAATTTCAAATCGTTAACAAAAAACACTGCTTTCCACAATTTCAGACACGACGTGGATATTGACAGTGATAGTGACATTGAGATTTCCAGGAAATCATCCAAGACCAAAGGTTTCTTCAAAAGATTATCTAGAGGTAGCGAGAAGAGAAACTCCGTAACAAGAAGTGATACTAGAAATTCCATTTCTTCCGTCAGTAGTAGTAAGAAGAATAGAAACTCAGTTTCTTCGGTTTCCAGTAAGAAGAAATCCGTTCTGTTCACCAAAGAAGAATTAGGTATCATGACTGCCAACAACGAGCTCTTGAACGAATTAGAATTGGTCACCACCGAATTAGCTTCATCCATCAAAAGAGAATTGACTTTAGAATCAAGATTAAAATCAGGTAACAGTTCTGTCAAACCTATTGATGACGAGGAAGTCAGAAATAAGAGTAAAATAATCAATGATTTACAAGATAAATTGACCAAAGAAAGAAGACTCCGATTTATAGCTGAAGAACATGCATTATTGATGGAAAATGGTCAAAGTCCTTCTCCGTTGAAGTTGAACTATGAAAAGACTGAACTTTACCGACAATTAATCATCAAGAATGATTTAGTTAATCAATTAAATGATAAATTGAATGAAACTGATCATAATGATGTCTCCATAGATAAGGATCTCATGAACAAATACAATGAGTTGGTCAAAGAAAATACTGAATTAAAATCCAACATTATCCCACAATTACAAAAACAACTCGAAACTAATAGTAATCACCAAAGGAATCTCCTGGCGATGTCAGACAATGAACGAGAATATTCTTTAGTGTCAAACATAGATGAAGAAATAATATCACCTCAAGAAGAAATTTCCAATTTGAAAGCCCAAAGAGACGAATTAAGAGATGTTATTACCAAACTCAATAACAGTCATAACTACGAGCTCAAGCTTATGAATGATAAAATGAAAACCATGGAATCTAAACTTCTTAGACAAAATGAATTATTGAGAGGAAAGAAAGATGATGACAAAGATAAGAATGAAAAGTTGAATGTGCTTACATCTAAAGGAGGTAAATTACAAGGATTTTCTATTGTTTCTCCTGATAAGTCTTTATTTGATTAATGAATATATGAATAATTTAATATGTTATGTGCGATGGTTCGGAACTTCTGACGCACCTCTGGAATATGTCCGGCATATGTCGCGACAAAGAGTGTTATCTATAAATATCTATTCATGTGATTAAATCAACAGTCTATAATGAGAGTGACGTTAATGAGGGTGCAAAAAAAAAACCGCTAAATCCAAGATGATTAACCCAAGGTATTGAAAAATTCCGCTATGAATTTACCAATAGTTGGACCTTGATTATTTAAAATATTGGTATTATAACATGATTTTTCGAATGCATTGGCATCTAAGAATCCTAAGTTCTTAACATTATTAAGCATATCTAAAGTAACCTCTTTACTAAATTCAGGATGTCCCTGGAAAGTCAATACTTTGATAGGTCCTGATTCAGTAATAATACCCTGAATTGAACATTTTGAAGTTGATCCGATGGATATGAATTTACTTGAAGTAGCATTAGAAATACTTGATGACGATGAATTTAATCCAAAAACAACATCAGCATGAATTTCTGCTAAATTTAAATGTTCAGTCAAATGATTTTCAACTTTTAATTCATCTTTTAAAAATTTAATCCATTGTAATTTACCAATACTAAAGATTTCAGTATTTAAATTGATGGTAGTAGTACCGATTTCCCAACCTTCAGGGTTTCTACCAACTTTGAAACCTAAATTTTTACAAATGATTTGATGACCAAAGCATACTCCACTGATAGGGAAATCTTCTAATTGGAAGACCTTCTTTAAGAAATCATCAAGCTTTTTAATCCACAAATCTTCGGCGAATGAGTCCTCTCTTGAACCACTTAAGAAAATCCCCACAATCTCTTTACTTTCGATTTTAGTTAACAAATCTACATATATTTTGGATAACTCCGTTTCTATTTCCACGGATTCCCCTGGTATGAAAACGTCATATTTGACATTTGGAAACTTGATGGTACCAGTATCATCTAAAAGTTTACAACACAAATCACCTAAATCCCCATGCTTGTCATAAATTATATCAATAGGCTTGTCACAGTGCAAAACTGCAATGTGACGAGTCATCCTTACTTTGTCCACTTCCGCGATTTTGAGATTCTTAAACTTACATACATTTACTCCACTATTCAACCTATCCATTGAATAGGCATGGCTTTGTTTAGTAAACATTTAGGGGCTACAGTGGTCAGAAGATGGTTGTATGTATTAAGTATAGGATTTTATATGATGGCTTTTGTGCCATTTTCAGTAATATCATATGTCACTTTTTATAATACATTAATACCTAATCCTGTGATAAAAATCCCATTACATTTCCAAGGAGTTAAAGATCATGTTTTACATGCTTCTGTTGACTTAGAGTATTATAAATCCCAATTTTATCCTACTTTGAATTATGACGTCATCGTAAATATGGAGATTTTGTGTAATAGGAATCGTAATGATGATATATATCCGTTATTTACAAATGTTCAATTATCAGGTCAAGTTCATGATAGTCAATTTATCCTTAATTGTGATGCTAGATATTTATATCACGAGAATAACTGGTTTATCCCATATAATTTGAGGTTCTGGACCCCTCCATTTCTTACCAATATCAATAAAAATACCAATCTTAAAGTTAAAGCTACATCAGTATCGACCAAGGATTTGGACTTCAAACAAGATGTCATGGTCACTATATCTAAAGATATTATTATCAATAATTATGAAACATTTTTAGAATTCCATGTGAATTATCAAGGGTTCAGATTCTATATCACTCAATATTATTACCTTTCAATGATAATTGGAGTTTCGATATTTTGGTCTTTTGGAGTATCTGTAAGTGCTTTGACTTGTTTATACTTCTTTTCAAATCAAATGCTTGAAAACGTTACCATCAAGGTAGAAAAACAAGATTAGATTATGTTTATGTATTTATGTATTTATGTCACATTTGACGCATCTCTGACTCGAATCATGCAGCATTCAATGACTTTGAATTATCAATAGATAATAAAGGAATAAGCTTTTTGAAATAATCACTCTCATCTAACGTATTCATGGTGTTATCGTTTTCTATCTTATTAATAAGGAAGGTTTCAAATTCTTCCACCATCAAATTCCATTCAAATATTGATTTTCCTAGATTCATCATATCAATGATCTTATTTGGGAAATGTAATGTTTCAAAGTTGTCGGTGATATAAGGTTCATTCTTAGGATCATTGATCAATATATTTTCTGTGCTGATGAAAAATTTGTTGTAAAGATCAGAATTGATGAATATCGATACTGTGGGAATCCTTGGACGTTGAGGTAAATATTCGACTTTGGATGGGAATCTTCTGGTATTCATAAGATATATTTTCTCCATAATAGCTTCTTGGTCATTGATAAGGTCTACTTTATAAATAGGACGAATGATTTCTGGCGATAATTTGAAAGTATAAAGTTTTTCATCATTTTTCAAAGACACACTGGAATTGTCTGATAAGTCAGTTAAAGAAGTTGGGGTTGAATTGAATGATAATAAAGAAGGACTCGAAGACCTCGAAGTCAAAGAAAGGTTGGATAATGAAGTCAAAGAACTTGATTTTGGAGGTTTCAAATCTTCTTCTTTATCATCAGTAGTAAGAAGTTTGAAAATCTTCCCTATAGAACTAACCAAAGAATTTGATCGTTTATCTTCATTGACTTCTGTCAAGGAGTTATTACACGAGTAAATTGTTTCATCAAAGATTTCATAAGGATGAGTCTTTTTGATTTCACTTGGATTCGAGAGTGTCAAATTCTCTTCATCGTTGAACTCGAATATAACATCTGCCTTCAGTATGGGAACGATGGTGAATTTCTTATTAATCATAGGATTATCAGGTTTGAAATCAATATCACTATGGGTTTGACAAAACTGTTGAAGGTGTTTGAAGCATTGATTTAAATGATTTTCTACCTTTAAAGAATTCTTTATCGATACTGACGATTCGAAATTATTGATTCCTACAACTCTCCAAATCAATAATCGTATGTAATAGTTCCTGACAATGGAATTATAATGAAGGAAAAGTTTCATAAACATCTTGGGAGATATCAACCAATTGACAAAACTATCCTTTATCTCTGAATCCGATAAGAAATTGGTTCCAATATCTTTCTGAAATGATTGGGAATAAAAATCCGGTAAATAATTCCAAGTATTGAAGATGAAAGATAAATTTTTCAAAAGTATTTCAATGTGGTTGGAATTTTCCATCATTAAATAGATAGAATTTAACCAGAAATTCCAATTTATATGTTCAAAATGATTCAAGAATTCAAAAATAACGTTCAAAATCAAAGAATTCTTATTGAAATCATAGATTGATACTTTTTTCCCGAAATTTATCAACATAGTTTCAATAAAATCCACTAAAGATCGATTCTTATTGAAATGATTGAAATCTCTGATAGTCCTGAAGATTTTAAATATGGAGTTATAGTAAATTCTGTTACTTTTCTCCGTGAACTCATTACCTTTATTATTGAATTGGAACTTAATCTTTGAATTGTTGGCCGAAATCTTGTTAATGGAAAGTTTCATAATTTGATACACATGACTTAAAATGATGTTTAATCCGGGTAGATTTATCAATAAACTTGGGGATAATTCAGATAAATTAGGTAAAAATATGGAGGATATTTCGAGGTAATGATTCAAGAAAGAATTAAAAATATCGGAATCGGAATTGAACCATCGAGTTACCCAACTACCATTAGGATTCTTTATACCTTTAACATCATTCTTAGGTGGCACCAAACAATTAAAGAAAGATTTCTGGTTCTTTAGTTTCAAATTTGTTAAACCTTTGAAATTTATTATGTAATGAAGATGCGATGGAAAAGTCTTATATAAAAGCTGTAATTCTGCCTCCGAGACTTTAAGGTGATTGAAAGATTTATTGTTCTCTTCAAAAACCATTTGTTTGATATTTAAAAGGAATAAAAGGGCATGGGAAATATCAGGTATTCGGAAAAATGAATATGCAAAGATCTTACCAATGAATGCCGATATAGATAACGGTAAATGTTTAATAGTGATGAGTTTATTCATAGAATAATCCAAAGTCAATGTTAATAGTTCATCATAATTCCTGTCATTAGTATCACTCTCTTTAGATTTATCATCTCCTTCAAACCATTCTTTCCGTGCCACTATTCTGGAAATACACTCTAAATATACCGACCGGTCTATACTAGATAAGTTGTTGTTAATAAGATAATTCAATAATGAAGACCACCATTTCAATAATAATGATAAAAAGATATTAACTAAGCCTTTATAGGTTTTGGTGTTTATACTTTCTTTTCTGAGATAGTCGATCCTTAAAAATGGTAAAAGAATGGTTCTAAGAAGATTGGTAGAATAAGCATCATGCTTAGAATTGAATTTGTTTAATCCGATCTCTAATTTCTTGAAATTCTTTAGTATGGATTTGATATATTTATCATTGGACATGGTAGGGATATTCTGCTTGATGGTCTTAATTGAGGTATTGGAATGACTGGATGATATGGATTTGTTTCTTGAAGGGGAGAACGATGACCGGGATAAAGTTGTCAGGGAAAATGAAGCCATAACGGGGAAGATTTAATACTTGCACTCCTTATCTAAGAAATGTCAATAATGATTCCTCTGATAATTTGAGTCAACAAATTTATTGATCTTGTTGTTCACTGTTCAGGTGGATGGATCCTGGTGACCTTCTGTTTCTGCTTGTTGAAGTTATTAATTTAACTCTTCCCAGAACAGTTCCACTTACCTTTGAAAATCCTTATGTCGTTTAACCTGCTATGCTGTCCTTTTAAGTACACCACGATTACAGTGTCGTTTGAATGATTATTTGATTGTTTGACGGGAGGAACTTGGCTGTGAAGGTAGTCCCAATAGTCTATGATTGTCGTCTATTAATTCTATAAGTACGGGTGACAATTCTAATGAAACGAATGTAGTTGCGTTATTTTACCTGTTTTGAGATTTTAGCAACGTTTCGAGACTGAAATTCATTCCGCTTTGAGACATTTTTTCAATGGAATTTTTCACTGACCATGGATTATATTCAAATGTTAACTATGAGTCCAGTGTAAGAGAAGTAGAGAAATTTCATTATTTAGAAGTTTATTGATGAGATGTTTACCCCTTACATACATACGAGATTAAAAGTAAACTAAAGATAGTCTTTTTCGCGGAAGGTTCGCGGGCAGTTGATGAGATGGTGGGGGGTCCATATCGACCCGCAACACGCAGATTTTTAGTCAATAAGGAGAAAAAGTTTCTACGTATGGAGGACTTTTTCTAATTGTTGTATGATTTTATTCTTTCCCTCAAGTTGTTGTTTGATTTCAGACAACTCAGTTTCACTGTTGATTCTTTGGGTTTCTTCTTTATCTGCCTTTTCTTTAGATTCTTGTAATTGTTGTTTCAAAGATTCAATTTCATCCAATAAACTTTTCTTCTTTGAATCTTCAGTTATTATCATGTTATCTAAGACATCTCTAGCTTGGAGTAATTGTTTATTGGTCTTATTGGTTTCATCGATTTTTTCTTTCAATTCTTTATTTGAAGCCTCTAATGATTGATTTGTTTCAGATATGGCTTTATGGTCAGTTTCAAGCTTTGATATGGTGGTTTTGAGACTGGCTATTTCCTCATTTTCATTATCTTCCATTCGTTTGATCTCTTGATCAAGCTTCTCGATTTCACTGATCTTCTTACGGTGTTCGTTTTCAAGAACCTCTATTTCTTCTGAAAGTTTGGCATTTTTTGTGTTCATGGTTGTAATAGTGTGATCTTTGGCGTCGAGATTTGCCTTTAATTCTTCGATTTTCAGCAACGAATCGGCAATTTTTTGCACTTTATCCTGTGGTGATGGACAATCCGGGAATGCTTCGTCAACAATGTTTTCAGTTTCTTTGAAAACTTTCTGTATGAGTTCGACCAATTCTTCGTGATCCTGTTCTATTTGACTTGACAGTTTCAATAAGTGGACTTCATTCAATTCATCATATTTCAATGTCAATTCATTGAATTTGTTATCCAAAATATCATATTCGTTCTTCAAATCAGATAATTCGTCAATTGTTGATTTGTTTGAATCTTCGATTTCTTTGTATTTACTCTTCAAACTATCAAAATCGTTCAATTTTTGGTTTATTTCGTTTAAATCTTCAATTTTCAACGTCTTTTTGAGGTCTGCAACTTCGATTTCAAGTTTTTTCAACTCAACCATCTTTTCGGTTTCAGTTTCGATATCTTTTATTTTATCAGATAATAAAGTCTTGTCTATTTCCAATTGTTCAATGGTTTTACTTGATGTTTGTAACTTGTTATTGGCTGATAACAAATCCTGTTCATATTTTCTGATCTCTTTTTCGGATTTTTCAATCAATTTGACATGTAAATCAAGATTCCCATCTCTATCATTAGTTATATCATTAATGGCTTTATTTAAATATTCGATTTTCAAGTCCTTTTCAGTTATAAGTTCTTCGATCTTGTTATTGAGTTTGATTTTATAATCCAAATCCAATTTGTTCTTGTCAATTTCCAACAACTTGATCTTTTCCTTTAAGAAAGATAATTCTTCTTGATACTTTCGTGATATCGTTTCATTATCATTGATGGTCTTGGTTAGTTGTACGATTTTATCATTCAAAGAATCATTTGAGGTTTTCAACTGCTCAATCTCTTTGTTCAAACCATTGATTTTATCCTTGTGGTCTTTATTATCTTGAGTGCTAATTAAATTGTTATGATCTTGAAAAGCTTCGAGTTGATTTGATTTCTCCAGTAATTGGGTTTCAAGAGCTTTGACTTGATTATTAAGTTCGAAGATAGTGGTATCTATTTCTGAGGCCTTGGACTGGTATAGTTGATAAACTAATACCAACCCTAAAGGTCCTATTGCTGATAAGTAACTCATCAAGTTGTGTACCTAAAGTGAGTACCTCAGCGCGAGTTAAAAAAATATGTTGTATGAAGAGTCACGTGATCATACAGGTGATCAGTTTTTATTATGGCGGAATTGTGTACTTTTGAAGAGTCGGTACGTAGGAACAAGTCATTTGTGATTCTGAGTAGTAGTTTACTGTAGGATAGTTTCATAGAAATCTTTATTACTTATGAGGTTTCTTCGAACTGATACATTCTTCCTTCGAGTCAAGAATTTGCTAGTTGATATCATTCACAAGAGAAATCTGGAGTTTCATACCCCATGACAAATAAGCACAGACTCCTGGTGATATGCTTTAGAAAATCCCAGAACAGTCAAGTTACGACGCAGTCTCTTCTGACCATACTTTAGGTAATAGACTGTATGGCATCCTTCAAAGAACAATTCCATGTTTTTGATTGGAACTGATTATCAGTATCATGAATTTACAATACGATAGATTTGCAAATTCATCGATGTCATACATCCAGTCCACATCAATTGGTGAATTTTACAACTAGTGCCTCTGCTATAGACCATTTGTTGTTTCTGATAATTCAACTTCTTTGGCTGGTGCCCATAATTCTCTATACATTTAAATTGTATATCAGATTCTCCACAACAGCTTTAACATCCGGGGCTACTCGAATGAAAACCAAGATTTCAAATAAGTCTTTTCCTAACAGTAAAACTTTCTCAAAAACCAAATAATTTCTAGAAAATCAAAACTCCTAGAATATCAAAACTCCCAAAAAATCAACACTCCCAAAAATAAAAACTAAAAAAAATCCAAATCTCGGAAAATGGGTAGATAGCTCTTAAACGAATTATATCTGGAATGCTTGCTATACAGTCCGGACAAAGTTAAATTTAGCCCTTTCTGCACACCTGCATCACTTTCCTATTTCGATTCCGATGTAATTCGATGGTAGCGGTGCATGCCCGAAAGGAAAGGTTGATGGGGTGGAATAACAAAAGGCATAATTTACGAATTAAATAGGTCAATAGCCCTGTCAAGACTTCATTGTCTGTGGTCAACTCGACAAACAATTGGATTATTACTTGGAAAAGAAAGATTTTTCCCAATTAGGGAATCACACGATGCACCACAATTGATGCATCTCGATTGTTGCATTTTATTTGTCAAAAAAAAAAAAACCGTACGTAAATGCAATACAAAACTTACAAGGTCCAAACCATCCCATTTGGAACAACTATAGCCGTAAGATAATAAGTTCATGGGTGTGGAATTCCAGGAGTTCTGCATATGTTTCCATACAATAAAATTCAATCATGGTGACCAAATTACCCAGTATCTATCGAGGAACCTGCATCTCCTCACGGAAAAAGACTCTGGAATTGTGTTTCTCAATTCCTGTCTTATTTACAAATCCGGAATTAATGTTCATCAGCATGATTACCCAAATGTCTTGTGTAATTGATTAAGACATTAAGAAATTATATTGAAGGTTTCTTATAAAGTAATCCACAACCTGAATTTAATTCCTATAGAAACTGAAGTATATCTTGATCGCCGACCCGGAATTTTGAGTACCTATTTCCATTCCGCTATTAGTTTATGGATAATGTAATTTACGCTATTGTGAAGGGAATTCTTGATTTCCCAATTGATTAATTTTTCAACCCCAGTGGTACAAATTTATTGCAAATCCATTCAACTAGCGTAAATGTGATTTCAGTTTGACGATTTCAACCGAAAGAGGTAAATATTAACGCAGCATTCTCTACTATTTCCAAAACCAGTAATTTACAAGAATAGACCGCAGAATACACAATATTCTGTTATGTTTATGAAATTTATCGGGACGAAAGCCACTATTTGATAGGCTGAGAGAACAAGAAGTAAGACTGTCCCAAATGAGTCGACTATTGTGCACATGTAGGGTTGGTAATAACTACGGAAGGGTTTGTCAAAAAATAAAACCGTGGACACGATTGAAGCTGGATAATTTTCTATCATTAAGAGGGTACTATTGTTCACCTTAGAATAATGGAAACCCCTATATGGCTGAATTTCCCGCTTACAAAGTTTAACTTCAAGTGCTATTTTTGGACTTAAAACCTGAAGAATATCAATTTATGGTCACTGAGTTAAAAGGTCAGTGAATTCAAAGGCTAATTCCAACCAATTAATGTAGCTCATAGAGTACAGTCTGAACGTCAACACCATCTTAGAAGAGGTGAACCTACTGCCATCATGTAATCGACTCGGTTATACTCGCTCAATCAGATAAAAAAATATGATGTTGCACGACTGAAGAATCGGTTTATTTATCCAGGAAACAAAGGCATCTTTTTCTCCAAACACATCAATGACAACAATAGCAATTGTTTCATAAACCTCTAACAATTATGCAATACAATCAGATATGATGGTGACGAGTTGAAAGGATTATGACGAATCGAAAGGAATATTACGAAATGAAATTTCCCAAACAAAAGCAATTCGGTCTTCAATCACCAGAGTTAAGCAGCTCCCCCTTCAGACCTTTCTCTAAGCATCACTGAAATCCCAATTATCAAGGATAGGAGGGGTTGAGTAATGAGTAATTCATTTGGCATATCTGAAATTGGCAGTTCCCTAATTTAAGCTTTGTGAATTCCATTTTATTGGTGAACAAACGGAAAACAATCGTTTCATTGTCAAGTTCATAATACCAACACCATACCGAGATTTGGTTTACCAGAATTTTGTAAAACGAAAATTTCGTAATTGTACTGGTGATGTATGAATCTGAATTCCAGGGATTGCATATAAAGTTTTATTGTTCAGGGAGATTCGATCGACTTCAATAGACGTATGTGCAAAGGAGTTTAAATATTTTCAAGGGCTTTTTACCCAAATCGGACACCAAAACTCCTTATTTGGACTATTGTCCACAAAAATTCAGGATTGAAATGATTACAGCTCTGAAAATAGTAACAGGGCTCGGACAATTGGTTTGTGAACATGGAAGTACCAAAGATCGTCATATCAGTGGGAATTCCAATGGAATTATGTAACCTTGTACTATCCCTAAGTTGCAATATGGATATTCAGTAGTTCCAGCCAAAACACTCAATTCAGGTTTTCAATCAAATACAATAAACCCCTAATACCACCTTTTTTCCAGAAACGAGCGGATCATTTGGGACGAAATTTCAAATATATTTTTGCCGAGTTCCACCCATCCTGTGCAGGGACATGATCATAATGTCGAACTCACGAATTACCAGAATTAGAAACAAAATTGCCTAACAAGGTAACCAGCTATAACAAAGTGAATTAACCTATGAAAAATGGGTCGGTTCCAGGCTTGATTGATCAACTTTGATTTTATTATAAATAGACCTCTATCATGAATTGAAAAATCATCGACAAATGTTGAGTAAATTTTTAGCTTTGATTTTACTACTCTTGTCAGTAGATGCCATCAATGTTGGTTCTTGTTCCATCCTGAATGTCAATAATGGTTATCATGTTGATTATATTGATAATGATTTCAACGATTGTGGAGCTGGTCCAGATAACTACACTGCTTGTCTTGACTATCTTTCTGTTATTGATTCAAAAACAGCATCAGTTCAAATGGATAACGTGAAAAATCTTACCTTCCAATTCGCTGCTGGTCAGGGTGATGTTCCTTCTACCCCATCATATCAAACCCTTTATGGAAAAACTGTTAATGTCAATAACTTCGGGTTAAGAATTACAGGATATTTTTATGCTTCACAAACTGGTGAATATAAGATCACCTTCAACCATATTGATGATGCAGCTGCCTTATATTTCGGGAACAATGAAGATTTTGACTGTTGTAGCGAAATCACAGAAGCTGTTGGTCCTTCAGCTGCTTTGAATGGTTTATTCCCAGCCGCTGAATACAATTACACTGTCACGTTGCAACAAGGATATTATCCAATGAAGGTGCTTTATGTTAATTATAGAGGAAATGCCAGATTCCAAATGACTGTTGTTTACCCTGATCAAACCCTGATAACTTCCGATAATTTTCCAGGTGATTCCCCAACCATAGATTCTACTTGTGTTGTCGAAACCACCACTATCACTTCCACCTGGACTGAAACTTTCGGAACAACTTATACTGTCACTCCAACCGAAACTGGTAATGTCACAGCTACAGTTATAGTTGAACTTCCTCCATTATCCACAACAACCATCACAGGTTCTACTCCTACTACCTATACCACTGAAATCACCACTGGTTCAGTTCCTACTACTGAAGTCGTTGTTGTCACTACTACTCCAATATT